>OMLP01027158.1:12018-24710 GCA_900302685.1 Spondyliosoma cantharus | reverse complement strand
CGACCCACAGCCGCGGAGTTTTAAAACCAGGAAACAGCTGATCACAGCAGTCAGTCCATCACTTCATCCGCGGAAGTCAAGATGAGCAACTGGAAAGCCGCTGAGATCCAGGAGATGCTAGCGTCTCCTCGGTCTCTGTAGCTGTTTGGTTGTGTCCCCTTGTTGTTGTAGCGGCCGCCACTTTCAAATTAAAAGCCACCCCCGCTAAGAGCCCAGTTCTAAACTCCAATGGGGTGCAATGTAAAGCTCTTATTTTGAAGACAAACTCGTTGTCACTGTCCACTGCCCAACTTCGTGCTTCACAGGACACATGTTTACATCTACCCCAGAGGCGGCCAAGTGGCGGCTTTTGGAAAAGGAGGAATATTACGCCTCCCTTTTTGCTGCCTTGACCTTGCAGCAAATGTGCCGCAAAAGGGACTAGTTATTATAAAAATAAAGTCCGTTTAGTGATATCAGTGAATTTACAGCCACTAAATCGAATCTCTTTCACTGACTTGCATCTAAAATCTCCTTAAATGTTGCTCGGTGATCCGTCGTCACCGCTGTGGATGTCATTTTTTTTTTTTTTTTCCTTTTTACGTTTTTAGAGGAAGACAACGTGGTTGCCTTTTGCAAAAGATGCTCCACAAGGGTTCAGAGAGGAGGGAAGCATCTTATCAAAGCAGTGGAATCACTACATCTTAGCATTTCTTACCATCAGGTTTGCCTAAACTGCAAGTTAGTTACCTTAGAAGACAAAAATGTGAAATTACAAGTTGTTTTATCAGCATCAGCCATTAAAAGTGTGTAATTGTTGGTTAATTATGGTGAAATGAGGAGTTAATATGTGAGATTACCTTCAGTTTTACCTCCTGATGAGGCCGTCTGCTCGTTTACAACCTCGCTGATCAGCTGCCTCCGCTTCTCGACTACTAGATTGTAGTGATGCTGAATCTCTGGATTGTTTTTGGTGTTTTGCTGCCACAGCCAATAAAATAAGACGACCAAAACTACAAACACGGGAGACAGCTCGGCCCTATCCAAAACCCTCAAAGCCATTATTAAATGCAGCGAGCGCCGCTTTAACGTCTCGGTGGTTTAACGTCTTGGTGGTTTAGCTGCGGCGCTGTGAACGAAATCAGCTAAACTGTCCCGCTGAGGCCGCCAAGGTTCAAACCCCAAATACACCACCGCTCTCTTCTCCTGACCACAACTCCCTGCTGCCCCGACCCACAAACACACACACACACACAAACACACAAATGAGATCCACAAGTCCTGCAAACACTCAGGAACCAGGTAGCAGTTTGACTCTTATCCCTCACCGCACTCAGCCAAACAAACAAACAAACACACACCAGCACATCCGTCCTCCCCTGGCAGTACAGGAGAGTCACTGGTGTGATTGCATTATTGATTGGCCTGGATATGTTTTTTTTTTTTTTTTTCTTGCTTCTTAAAAGCATTTAGCAATCTGGCAATTAGTTAGAGCTTAATGTAGGATGTCAAAACAGTGCTATTGATCCAGCGGGGCAGGGAGGAAAGATTGATCAGTCAACTCATTACGTTGCTGGCGCTGCCTCGTCATAAACACTCCAGATGAGACTCCATCAAAAGCCCATCCCTCGTTCGCTGGCTCTCGTCTGCTGCTCGCTCAATCGCTCTCCCCGCATCAGGCTCCCCAGTGTTTTCTGTTGTTGGCTCCCGGTGCATGATTGCACTGTCTGCACCTGGTTTGAATTTGCTCTTATTTTCTTGCTCTGCTTATTACTTCTCTCTTGTTATTTGTCCTTTTGTTCGATTGTCCTCCACTTCAGCCCTCTCCGTCGCTCCCTCCTTTCTGTCATCAGTGCGTTCGACCTATTAGCCAGAAATCCATTTCTACTTTTTTTTTTTCCTCCCAGACTTCTCTCCGTCTCTCGCCACTTTATATTTCTTTTCCCGCTATTGCCTGAATCCGACATCTCTCCGGGCGCAACAGGAAACGCGCAGTTATCGTTAACATCTCTAAAAGGGCAAATGAAGCTGATTAAGCTCAGTTTGCGTCACTTGCATCAATTCATTAGTCAATCATATGAAAATCAGGCGGTTGCAGACACACTTGATTCGATTTGCAGCAGCAGACGGCTCGCCAGTCATTCCGTCGCGTCGTATTGTTCAGCGGACGGACGCTAAGCTCGTCGAAGGTGGCACAAGCTGCAAAATAATGAGGGCTGGCATTTATCAGGCACTCCGCCGTTTGAATTTTGATGAAGGATCTTTTTTTTTTTTTGTGGGATAAAATATTCAGCCAGTCGCTTGCAGAACAGGTGTGTTAGAATTCAAGGTTAGAATGGAGGCATCAGAAAACAGGAATTAGACTAAATTAGTTTAGTAAGCTTACTGGTTGTAATTAATGTTGTTCGGTTTTATTTGTCTTTGTTTTCGTTTTTTGTTTACTGCTCTTGAATTCCTTTATTCTGTTGCATTTACTTTGGTTTAATTTCTCTGTGATTCACTAGATTTGCATCGACAGGACATTGCGTGGTGTTTTATTAGGTGAAGCATCTTGTATCTCATAAAAGGGGCTACAGAAATGACGTTTTTTATTTTAATTATTATATTATAATGCAAATCTTTGAGTTCTTTTCTAAAGGAGAATTGAAGCATTGTGAGAAATATGTACACTGCATTTCACTGTTGCAAAATGGTGAGGACGGTAAAATGGCAGGTGACAAAAACTGTCAAAGGAAGGTAACAAAGTGGAAAACTGAGGACAAGCCAGCGAACCATGAGGCACAAATCGGGATCCCAAGGGAGCACACGAGGACTGGGGAACGGGCACGGGAGCGACGCTAGGACGAGAACAGACAAACCAACAAAGAGCGAGGGAACCACACGGGCTTGAATACAAACTAAACTAATGAGGGGATGAAGTGCAGGTGGAGAGACACTGGGAAGTGCTAACGAAGACAGGTGAGGAGCACAGGAGGGAAACACAGGTGAGCAGGAAATAAAAGCGACAAGGTCAAAACTTCAAAATAAAACAGGAAGTAACCATGACACTGCATTACTTGCTTCACTAGTAAGGGACTGATTAAACCAGCCTTGTTTGGTTGCACTTCCGATCAAATAGAAAAAAAAGAAATTCTAGGCAACTAAGTGACATTCAATTTTTACTTGCAACCAATGAAGAAAAAGTTCCTCGAAGGAGATGAAGGAAAAAGCCACTATCATGTAACCGTCTTCCAAATTAAAAAGTATAGAAAAGGAGACTTGCAGCACCTGTTCTTAAGCTAACTAAGTTTGTAAATGTTGAAGGAGGCTTTGTTTTCAGCCAGTCTAAGTAGTATTGTAGTACGAGCGGCGGAGAAGCAATTAAATTCTCGAGTGGAACGCAGACACGGGGAGGATAAAGAAACTATTTCTTCAGTTTCATCAACATATTGCAGGATAGGGAATAAAAATCGTGACAAAACACATCAATTATAGAAAAACAATGGCTCCATTTAACAATTCACCAGAACTCCATGGCATTGTCGATCCCTTTTCCCTCTTCATCAACTATTAGAATAAATAGATAACACTCAGATATGAAGAGACACTCAACAAGCACTCAGAGGCAACGGGAACGTCAGTCCACTTAAAGAGTATATTGCACGCATCAGAGTACAAAGAAACTCTGAGTCCGTCCGTCCAGTACGTTGCGATGTTGCAATCGCCAGTCCCAGTGAATTTTGCGCTTTTAGCCCATCGTGATGACTGGTCAAATTTTACAGGAAAGGTGGAGTGATTGGAAATATCGCAACTTCCTGGAAAGGGAGAGAGACGGTTGCAAAATGAATCGCCATCGTGCAGAATTCACAGTAACTGGTGTTTGAAATATCGCAACTTCCTGGAGAGAGACGAGTTGATTTAGTTTGAAAAGCAACTAAACTGCACATCCTGTGTACGTCCCCAGGTGCATCGCTGAATCTCCTCCGACCAGGAGTGTTTTCAGACATTCAGTCACATCCCAGAATCAAAGACGCCCCTCTAATCAGTTCTCATTACTGATATCAGTGATGGATGTTTTGTTGTTCTTTTCTCCTCAGTCAGCTGTCTCAGCAAAGTGTAACCATGCGCTATTGTAACTAATTTGAGAGTAAATTAATCCCGGAGCACATCTTTCCTTTGCGCTTCGACACCTGCTTCATCATCTCATACAGCTTTTAACCAAAATTAGGGCCGCCAGTTCAAAACACAAGTTTTTTGATTGCATGATTGCATCGGCACTTTCTGAGTCGGAACCACAACAACCAATAAAGGAGGCGTCCTGGAGCAGCTGACCGTTCTGCCAATCAACGGTAAACTAAGCCCTCGAGGCTGATGTTCACTGGCAAACTACTTAAAATCTCAGCTCCAGTTCTCGCTGAAGAACAGAATACCAGTGTTGACCGCGTCTCCACACTCGTCCAGGCTCATTTATCCTTTCTGCCTGTTTTTTCTCTCTCACTGCAGCGTGTTCTGGCAGCGAGTTGTTTCTCCACTAATCTCCATTTTGTTTACATCTGCTTCCCCATGAGATCGCGAGAGAGGGATCATTTGTGAGCCCAGCTTCAGTCTGCAGAGCCATTAAACCAGCTGCTGCACAGAGTGCTGTTGGCTGCTTATTCAATATTTATTGATACCGCATGTGTCCAAATTAGGGCTGTCACTTTTTATTCGAAGTTCGAATATTCGTTCGAATGTTGGGGGGAAAGTTTGTGTTCGAATGTAATGACCTGTTCGAATTCAAAGTGTACGCAAAAAAACCCTCAACAGACCGTGATCCAGCAGAAGGCGCTCTAAAACTTCACTCTCAGCTTGACCTATTGCACGATCTACTGACCCTTGACCTATTAATTCAGCTAGTAATATTATGTTGTTCGCCACGAAAATGGAGGAAACTAGCGAGAAAAGGTGATTCGAATAAATTGCGTGTCATTCGAAATTCGATGCTGTGCTTTCTTGGGTCCTCAGCAACAAACCTGCCAAATGCGAAACAAGGAATAAAAGGAATGGTTTCGAGATACGCCTCCGTCGCTGGGCCTACGTACACAACCCGTTGCTGCTCCAGTATTACTCTGAACACCTGAAACTGTCGGGGGGCTTTCAGGCTGGCAACTCTTGCCAGTACCGAGTGATAAAACGAGACAGGGCGGCCCTGAGCTAGCTGGTTAGCATCCTTACTGCCTCTGCAACACAATACGTAAATGTCTTAAACGCTTCCTCACTTCTGTTGATGATGTTGGTGCATTTTTTTGAACGTCTTAAACTAAAATATCAGCCACAATGCTCCTTTAAAAAAAGCTATAAATCTTTCTGAATGTCTCCTTTATCCCTGAACGCAGGCACGAGATTGTTGTTGTCGCTTTCTCATTTCAATCCGCAAGAAAAAAAAAAGAAAGCAATGTATTGAAGAACTTCACGACTTTAACGATCGTCTGCTGACTCTCACTCTTTCTGCTCGTGAACCTTTCGACTCGGCTCCTCTTGCTACGCGTACCAGCGGCCCCTGTGCTTTTTTGTTTTCTGTGCCAGCTTTCTGTCTGTCTTGCCTGCTATTGTTTTTTCTGAGGACACAAAAAAAAACAAAGAAAAAAGGAAAAGAAAAGTGAAGTGAGAGAAATAAGTGCGCCATCAGGAGGGGTCGTGTAATGTAACAGCTGCTGCTGATGGACTTTGAGATTCACCTCATTTTCCATTTGTCTCCAGCCTATTCAAGCCCCTTTATCTCCGCGGCACTTGTGCTTGTTTTCTTTCTCGAGTGTTTCGCTTGATAACAGCTTTCAAATGGGATGTCAGCACGTTTAGAGAGAAAAACAGCGGGAGCATAAAAGATAGTGGCGAAGATGGTTTTTAGGATCAAGTCTAGACATCTGTTCTTACCAGAATCCTCCTATCTCCCTCCGTTTGTCTTTCCCTCTTCATCTCGTTCTCTGTTGTTTTTCTCTCCCTCCTCCTCCTCCTCCTCCTCCTGTTTCTCCTCTTCTCCAGCCGGCACCGTCTCTTTCCCTCTCCCCCCCCCTCCTCTCCCATCTCCCCGTGTGCCCCAACAAGTGTCTTATATTTCCAATGATGATGTAGCTCATAAATCTTGATAAAGCCACTGGCTGTTCCGTTTCGGTGGAACAGGAAACTCTTGCAGGAGGAGGGAGAGACAATAGATGAGGAATGGCTCTCGTTCATGAGGTTGTCCTGTTTTCCCGTGTTTTCCATTTTGATGGCGTCCGCTGGGAGAGAGAGCGCCGTTTTTTTTTTTTGTTTGTTTCTGTTGGAATTCGCTTGAGGGAGCCGCAGAGGTGTTGATTTTAATCATCGCCGTGTTTGTTCAGCCGTCCAAATATTTGCATCTGTATCTAATCCTTTTCTGTTTGTGCGGCGCTACTGCCTAGCCGTTTTCCAACCGCCTCATGCGTTCACCTCAAATAATTAAAACAATCCACCAGAAAACCTGTGAAAAAAAAGCACGATATCCTCATTATGACCTCGGCAGGCTGGCAAGGAGAACAGAAATCAAAGCTGTCGCCTCAAAATGACATTAACATACAACAGAGTTGTTGAAATGTGCATTCTGCCAGGATTATGTCCGGTGGCAGCAACTTTAGCTTTATGGTTTTGTAACAGAATCAAGTCGTTGGGAGCGGGTCCAAGTGGAGGATGGCTGTACACTGTCACCAGAGTACATCTGGAGTCCTGCTCCTGGTTCGATTCAGGCAAGAAGAAAAAAGCCGTTTTGCCAAAAAGTCACATACTTGAGTTTTAGAATCATTTTCATCTTAACGTAGTGCAAATTTTAACCGACTTTTTAAGAAAATCTGCAGAAGGAAAACGGCAATTTAATCATTTCCATCCACTGAGGCTCCGGTATTATGGATCCATCTGCTTCTCTCGTGAAAACCCGCCCTACCCTGCCTCTGATTGGTTGGGTTGGTCAGATTTAGGCATGAGGAGTCAGACTGGTTTCAGTTACGGTAAGAATATCAGGTTGAGCCAATCAAGAGGTGGAGTAGGATGAAGGCAGCCAATAAAGTGCTACAGGAACACAAATTTGCTTTTTATTAACGTTTTTTTTTACGGTTAAAAGACAGATTAAGATCTGTGGTGGATGTTTCTGAACATGATTTAAGAGTCATTAACTTAATCCCACAGGCTTTTTGTCGAGGGGAACCAGGGCGGTTCTGAGTTCCGGGTTAGCCTAGAAAAATCCATCATCCCCGCAGAACCCTGTGTGACAGCAAGAGAGGACGAAGCAAGACACGGGTGAACATTTGGCGCACGATGGAGCTTCAAGGGCTGAAAACGTGACGCCGAGGTGGCCATTTTTCTTATTGATTGGTGAGCTAAAGTTTAAACTCAGTGGCGAGCGTAACGTCGGCTAGCTTGCTAACGTTACGTTGACCTGCAGTGGAAAAAGGAAAAAAAGCTGAGTTTCTTTCACCTCAAGTGAAGACAGTCAAGTCATTTTCAGTTGAACAGACAGAACATTCATTGTGCTGTATATTCACACCGTATATTCCTGTTTTCAGCAGGGAACAATAATCATTATTGTATTGTGCTCCGGGGGAACTCAACCACCTCCCCCCACCTACATCTCCCTGCGGTGCCGATGATGTCACCACACAGGTGCAGCGGCGAGGGGATTAACCACTAATGATCGCCTGTCATTCTTTTAAAAAACGTCTAATTGGTCCACGTCATTACGCGGCAGCCCCGGCTCCCCTCGCCTTTGTCTCCACCGAAACAATGTTGCGTGTTTTCTCTCCAAGCCCTGTGTTTCTGAAATAATGACACATTTCCTCTGAGCAACAGTTGCTCTCTCTGGTGCTTTCAGATCTTCTGGGGATGAGGCCACTGCTAATAGTATAGTATTAAAGCAGCAGCAGGCTATAGTTAGTAACGGCATTACTGAGGCTTTGATGTGCAGCACGCTTGATAAAGACACTAAGCTCTGTCTTGGCCGGCCATTATTCTCTGTGCTGAGAGGAGCTGAGATATTGTCTTTGGAGGGTTTCAGTCCAGTCCAGAGTTATCGCCTTATTAGATGTCTCACCACTCATTCGCGCTTCGGAATCCATCTTTTATGTTTTCAGGCAAATTTGATCATAATAAGCTCGCGATGTGTTGTTTTTTTTTTTTTTTTTTGTCCCCATCATTTCATTGTCCCTACGTTGTGCATTACGGCGACCAGGCGTCATCAGCGCGCGTTAGAATAACACAAGGGACGCAACAGTACGTGCATTCGTCCCAGACTGTCACCTTACAGACGATGTCACACTATACTGAGAGCACGGGAGTAAAACCGCTGTGATCCACACCTCCAGTCGAGGCGCCGGTTTATTCACATGGAAACAGATTTTCAGCCACCATTAAACGGCAAAAACAAAAACGAATAAGAAGACAAGAAAGCAAGCCGACACTGAGTGTCAAGCAGCAGCCTCAGGAGGCTGAAAAAGGAGGCCATCAAAAACTGCAGTTCCTCGAAATGACCACTTGAGGCTCCAAAAGCGAATCAACTCACAAAATCTAAAATATCCAGCAGATTAAACGTGTTTGCAGCCCGTTACAAATGGCAAATTTTACTCACCCGTTTGATTTATATTAAGACCTAAAGTTATGCATAATTAGGGGTGTGGCCGGTGTGAGTCACAGCTGGTGTTGAGAGCTTGACCGCTCGGCTGTGTTTGTGCCTCTCGGGGAACTTTTAATGCAAATGTTGGACAAATAATATGGTTTGCTGTGCGATTTAGTTGCACTAATGGACTGGAGGGACGTTCAGGATTCTGTTAGCGTTAACTGGCATACCTTATCTGTGGTCAACGTAATGCTTATTATTTTCCCCTTCAGGATTTTCTCTATCATGATGCCACAGATTGGGCAGCGTCAGGATCCTCTGCGGTCTCTGACTTTTCCTCCCTCTTGGTCATAAACGTCTCGGCACCAGCTGTTTGTTCCTGTCATGACCTTGTTGTCGATACAGACAGCGTCGACGTTGTTGACACATTGTTATTGTGTTTATCCTTTCAGTTTTGTTTATGTTCCATTCCCTTATCAGTGTTTACTCTTCCTTTCTTTTGCCTGACCATCCTGAAGATGGGATCCCCGTCAGTGAAGGTCTCTCTCTTTTTCTGTAATGAGCTGCAGCACATCAACTCCTCTCATAAGCTGCGGTTGTCACTTGCGCTCATAAATTACACGTTGCAGCCTTTTGACACTTTTTACTTGACTTCCAAATAGATGCAATTATGAAAATGGCAGGGAGGCGAAGGAGGGAAACGGGGCGATGATAAAGCTTTATTGACAGAAAAGTAGAAAAAAAAACAAAAAAAAAACACAGTTTAGCCTTCAAAAAATGTGATGTGTGCTTTCAGGAGACTGATGTAAATGTTGTGCATCACACAGCTACAGAAATACCCAGAACATTACTCAAATATGAAACGCATGTAAACGACAACGACTGACGCTCTAATGCAGCGGTAGAACCCCGAATTTCCACTGGATACGGGTCAGCTGCGTTACGGCTCCGATCCGGTTTTGCTCCGCCGACCGCCGTCCGTTTTGAGTCCGCTACGGCGCAGTCCGGTAGACAGCTGGCCGAGGTGTTCCCGCGATAATCACATGATCACTCGCGACCGCAGTCATAGGTATGTGTCATAAACACAGCAGCAGGAAGTGTTCCCGACCGAAGGATTAGCAGAAGAGCTTGTGTTTGTCTCTTTTATTGAGATTCGTGTGCTGGTCTCAACACGGATTGTTTTATTTTGAAAAGTATCCGGTGGAAATTGGGGGTAAAGCTTCCACTGACTAGATGGACGAAATCGATCGTGCAGCACAAAGCATCCACATCGTTTCACAGACCTTGTTTAGGGCCTGAAACATGTTATTTTACAGGGTGTGTGAGCTTCACCGCGAAGAATAACGTTTGCGCAGTGTTTGACGTATGAAAGCTACAGAAAGATTTTCTGTGCTGTTGTCAAATCTCGGTTTATATATGATGGTGATTTTGGGGATCTCTGGGGAGGCTTTGGGTTTTATGCCACCCAGCGTTAAAGACAAGGCGCCATCACGTTGCAGAATAATAGCTTGGCTACTGAACGGCCGTTTATAGAGTAGGAGTAAAAAGTCCCTTGTTCGAGCAACATTACTTTGGTGTCTTGCTTCAATATTCACAGCAGAGGTGGTCCAGTCTGTGAACAGCTATTACCTGGCGCAAGACACGCTGAAGCGATGATAGCCTTTCGCCAGAAGTCTCCCAATTACGGTTCGGAGCGGCAAATCTAGAAATGTAATCTAACCGCAAAGTGGCCGCTTCAAAATCACTTCAAAATGCACTCGTGGAGCGAGACTGCATGTGCAACCGGGCAATCAAATGTAACTAGTGAAAAAAAAAGTGAAGTGACTCTGTGCTGAAAATCTGAGAATATTTTAAATTCTAAAAATTGCTAGAGAAACACGAAGCTGGTGCAGGAGAGGAGCGTTCGCCAGCAGCGCCGTGCATTCAGGGACAACCATGCGTACGTGTTTTATGAAGCGGAGGGGATGATTATTCACACTGTGCTTTATTTTCTGAGGTGATTTTGTGATGCGGACATTTTGAAACCTTTGAGGCACATGTCAAAAGGGCAGAAGTGACTGTGTTCTGTATTCTGTATTGTTGCATGCTGTGTTTTTATTTGCACGAGTTTGTTTTTTATTGCAGGGTTTTCTCACTAATTGGTTTGTCTGCAACTCCCACTTACCTCACTTGATTGCTTGATAGCCTGCACCTGGAGACCCGCTAGATTTTGTTACAGGCACCGGCAGCCACCAACCGGGCGTCTGAGAATGGCACGAGGGACCAATGGCGTGGTTCGAGGGGTGGGACCAACCACCTGGCCAAAAGGCGAGTCCTTCGGAGAGTCCTTGTTAACCGCGTCATCCGTTGTTAAATGGGACGGTCTAGACTTTGGGGCATTTCCTGGTTGCGTCACCAGATGTTTTACCCTTACGTCAGGATTTCTGCCGCCCAGGCCCGCGGAAGTGACGATCTACGCCACGCGATGTCGCCATTTTATCTCTTTCTTTCTTCTTTTTCGGCCGCGCAAAGAATCCTGGGATATGTGAAGCCACGAAGGATAGTAGCGGTGCAATCGGGACAGCCTTCGCATCGGCGTCGTGACCTAACTGGCCTTCAAATGCGGCCTCCGAAGGACGCAGATCCTGAATTGAGACACAGCAAAAGAGACCGGCAGAACCGTGACGGCGGTGCGTCAGGCAGGTGGTGAGAGGCAGGTTTTTTTTTTTAGAGACTGTTAACTGTATACATTCAACAATTGTGAAATAACTTTGAACTGTTTTTTACCCTGAACTCTGGCTCTCTCGTTTTTTTTGTCATCTACATTCAAAATCCGAGCGTAGGGAGGTGGAGAGAGAGAGAGAGTCTGTAAAAAATACCCACACTAAAGCGAACAAAATGAACAGTTACGCTTATTTAACACTGAAGGCCAGTCAGATAAACTGCAAGTCTAACATCTGCACTGGATGCCACATCTTCCTGAGCAGCACTAACGCGATATCAATATTTGTTTTCTTATCATCCATATTGGTGCCGTCACGACATCCCGAATGCAGGCGGATCCATTTCGTGCGTCTGAAAACATTTCTTTGATGATCCGAGGTTCAGACCGTATAGCTCAGGCCCAAACTTCAGCCTTCACATGCTGCCAAAAACCTAATTAGCGTTGCTTAAAACTTACTTAAAGCGAATCAGTTTTAATTAATTACATTTACTAAAGGAAATTACTTATATGCTCTTGAGTGCTTGGGTCTCGCCTACAGTTGCTTTCCACCCCCCCACCCAAGATGTTTTAGATCTCAATTATTGAGGTTAAGCGTGTATTAATTGAGATCGAGTGTGTAGTAATGCTGTCCCGAGGGGGAGGCCGCGGTGACGAAGATGTTTAGCTGGATTTAAAACGCGGGGAAATCTCGTTTTGCTCGTCCTTCAGTCCCCAGAAAAAAAAAAAGTGTCAGCAGTTCTTCCTTGTTTGTCTCGCCGGGAACGTACGACTCGTACATCCTCCTCTGATCCGTACGACCGGCGTGAGTGAGTGTGCGTGTCCGTTGATTAAGAGTGTTATTTATGAGGTTGAAGTGCTGAGTGCAGGAGTTCCAGAGAGGAGAGCATTACTACTACTACTGCTGCTGCTGCTGCTGCTCGCTTTCTTAACGCTCACACAACACACACACACACTGAGTCTTTCCCTTCCCCCCTGCAAACACACACTCTCACAACAAGGTGAATTTTGTGCCGCCTCGTGCATTTCTCATTTCCCCCCCCTTTCCCGGTGACGTTTTTATTAAAGGATAAATTGTAGACAGTGCTCTCTGTGAAAAGAACATATTAATTCAGCTGTTGCTTAATTGCATCAGGGATTTAGACGCGCTCTCCTGTCCAATTTGCTCGTACGATTTCGCTGCGGAGAGAGAAAAAAAGAAAAAAAACACACCCTCTCCGCTCGCTCCTTAATCTGCAAAAAAAAAGTGTTTTTTCGTTCTTTCCTTGAAGACGCTGGATTTATGTTGGGATTAATAAAAACGGGAGAGATGCAGCAACACTCCAGCTCTATGGTTGAATTCAATTTAGCGCTTTCTTTTTTTGTTTCTGCATCTCTCACTCCACCCGGAGCATGCCTGAGTACTTTCTTTTCTTTCTCACAAACCCCCCCCCC
>OMLP01027155.1:34941-54522 GCA_900302685.1 Spondyliosoma cantharus | reverse complement strand
GGCTCTCCATTTGCTTATTTTACACTTTGATGAAGGGGAAGCTTTGGACCTGCTGTCATGTTACTCTTGAGGAACTGTGCGTCTGTGTCTCTGATGCTTCCCTGACTGGTGTAAGTCACGATAAGGTTTTGTCAAATAGTGCTGCCTGACTCGGACTCCTCTTTTGTAAATTCCCTCTAGTGTCACCATTTAAAACATGAACCTAAATAAATAAGGTTTAAAATCCACTTTGTATGACTTGGCCCTAAATGCAGTGTATGAGTTGAGTCACAAACCACAACCAAGCCATTTTATAAACCTGTTGTTCAGAAAGGAAAAACTAAATCAAAGGCTTGTGTAATGCACCACCTGCACGCAGTGAGTAACTGTACCATGTTTGTGTAAGAGGAAAGTGGACAGTTCCCTGTTAGTCTCAGCTCTATTCATCTAGCTTGTGTCTTTAATGAACCACATCCTCCATTCTGGCTGTCGCCATTCATTAAGTCCCTCTTTCATCTGCCCCCCCTCCCCTAAAGAAACCACGCTCTCCACAGAACATGGGAGAACACAAACACTGGGCCCCTATTAAAAAAAAAAAAAAAAAAACTCCAAATCTGCCACCCAACCACTGGATCCTGACTCCAAAAGAACGTGGAGAGAGCCAGCAGAGAGGCACATGAATAGTTGAATGGAGCATCCATTAAAAAGAGGAAATACACAACCTGCTTGACTGACAACACAAGAGATTTTCATGCTCAATTAGGGAGCTTCACGATCACCGTGGTTTCATGGTATCATTGAGAATGCAGCTCTCTGTAAAAAGAAGAGCCCTCGGCCAAACTCTCAAAATGAGCATCATCCGCCTCACTTCATCCATTGCTTAATATATCGTGACAAATGCAATCAAAGATGAAATAGTCAATTCAGAGCTGTGCCACCAGGCAAAAAAGGACAGTCTTAGTCCTTGCAATTCACTCCCCAGCAGGCCTATAAACCAATTTGTGCAAAATCACTACAATTGTCCCGCAGAGTAGGCCATTGCCAAGCAATGCAATCACTTATCAGTACTGTTTGTTTGGGAATCTAGGAGAGGGGCTTAAATGCTAAAACACTCAATTCAAATCAGTGAGGCTGCGCTTCTCAATGGATGTCTAATTGCCCGGCTGCAACCACTGGCCCTCCACACAGACACACACACACACACACACACACACACAAAACAGTTGCAATAGCACCTGGCCTGTTCAACGCTGCAGCAAAAGCTTATCTAAAAGCGCAACATATTCACTCCATCAAGTCCACGCAGCCTTTCAGATAAGTATTCACACTGAAGGGCCCCGAGGAAATGAGCCAGAGTAAAATCTGATACACAACAAATCACCGTCTGCCAACAAAATGTGGTGAGCTGATGCGACGCAGATCCAGCCCACGTACGGAACCACCTGCCTCCATCATGCGAGTTAGATCTGTGCAGATCTGCGCTGCAAAGGAGAGGCGAGGGAAGGGCTGACATACCATGCGGATCCTCTGTGATTCGGGCGGCCAAAGAGACAAACCCGTGACTTTCCCCTGGCAGAATTAAGCTAAGCGGAGCTGAAGTTCAAACAAGCAAGGGAACTATTTATGGTCACGCTTTTTCAATCCTGCAGACACACATACATACACACACACACACACAAACCTCTGATTCTTTTATTTGGCACACAGAAGGAGAAGATTATGAATAGGCATGCGAGTCAGGCTGGAAACATTCCTGTGAACCTAGCATCACAGTAAACACATCTGATAACACTGTGCTCATGGAAACTGAGGCAGATAAGTCAGACCACTCATATTCCCACACACACACTCACTCATTACTCTGAGTTTACACTTTTGGCATGCTCAATTGCCTGTGCGTCAACTCACCCAGAAGTGTGCGTGACAGTTGACCACCATGGTGCGCTCGATCAGCTCGTCGGGGCACTCCAGGAGGTGATGGCCGGAGACGACGCCGGCGTTGTTGATCAGCATGTCCACCTCTCCCACCTCTCGACGCACCTTCTCGGCTGTAGAATACACACTCTCCCGCTTCCCCACGTCGCACACATAGGTGTAGACCTGCGGCTGGAAAGGAGGGACTTCCTCTACGCCTCCAACAGGTCCTGGAGGGAAAGATGATGAAAGGGATCAGGCTGATTCAGAGTTATTGTCACTTTTGTAAACTGAATTATTAAATTAGACTGACGTTTAAAATATTGGTGATTTTGTTCATCTATTATAATGCATGTTAAGAGTGACTTTTGAGGTAGGAGCTGCACACTTCATTAGAAATAGAGACCAGCTTAATAAGCACTGAGAAGTCAGGCTTGTTTGAAAAATCAAAGATAGTGCGCAAAAGATGCATGTGAAGCGTTGCAGTGATCATGTAACACTCACACTGCCCTACAAACACTGTATAGTGTCCTTGACACAGATGTATATCCTGCCGCTGCAGAAACAAAACAGAATGCCACCTAAAGACAAGCTGATCGTGCGTAAAAAAAAAAAACTGAATTGCTGGAAAGAAAGCCCACTTACCGTCTTTGGTTATGGGAGTGTCCAGCTCATGGTATATCTGCCGCACCATCTCCGCCGTTTCCTCATTGCTTTGGCTGTTTATGTCCCATAACACCAGTATCGCTCGTCTCCGGGCGAACTCCTTGGCGAAGAGCCGCCCGAGGCCGCTTCCAGCCCCGGTGATCACGCACACCTGTCCCGCCACACTCTTCTCTTTGGGCCGCACCACCCACTTCGCCCCGGCAGTGACAAAAGCCCAGAGCACCTTCAGAATGACCACGAAGAACTCCGCAATGATGATCATCATCTTGACCAATCAGTTGAAAAATAAGCAAAGCGGGGGCAAGAAGAAGCGCAAAGGGAGTGAGTCCCTCTTGTGTGCAGCAGATAGGCAGGATCACGCCGACAAAAAAATTAAAAACTTGGGGACTACAGTGCAAGGCAGGCAACGCACATGCACGCAAAAGTGACGGGAGGGAAAAAGAACGCAAATCTGTGAGCGAAAAAGAGCGATCAGATGCTGCTCAGTCAGAGTCCAGCTGCCACTTCAGTTGCAGTAAGTTACGAGCAGCTACCACCAAACTGGGCGTCCTGCTTCCTCCGCTGCTCCTCCACTCATCTCACCCTCACTCGCGTCTCGCTCGCTATTTATTCAGTCCACCCATCAGCGCTGGACCCAATAGGACGGAGACTTGAGCGCCTGTCAGAATGAAGCGCTCGCCCCACAGACAAACACTCGCGAGGTGATGTAACCTAGAAAGTCTTTACCTAACACTCATCTCATGCGGGTTTTTTTCTTTCTTTCTGTCTTTCTTTGTGTCTGCTTGACATCACAAAGGGAGATCAGAGAATTGGCTTCCCCCCGTTATTTAAAACGCCCAGCTGTGTTGCTCTTTGCACTTTCATCACACAGTATTCAAAATGTTGATGATTGAAATAAAGAATGTGAATTTAATATCCACTTGGCCTTGATTGATTTCAAGAAATATCTCGTTTTGATGTTAATTACTCTTAGTAATACTACTGAGTATTACCGTGTTTTTCCCGACACAGCCACAGATCAGGCCATATCTTACAGGTCCAGGTCAATGTCCGCCCATACATGGAAACAGCAAAATAATTGTTTTTCCCTTTAAAAAAAAAAAAAAAAAATCCACACTTTGTGTCTATTGAGCTGCTTTTGATTCGATTTCAAGCAGTCTAAGATATATCATAGCAATTTACTAGCAATGATCCATTGTGATCTTCTGCTCACTGCGGAAAGTGAAAGTGTTGGATAACGCAGCCAGGCAGACGTAAAAAAAAAAAAAAGAAAGAAAGAAAGGAAAAAAAAGCGTGGCCAATGGTAGTCTGTTTCTATGGGCAAACAGACGGCAGGTTATATATGTTTACCGCCTCACATGAGGAGAATTCAGATTGCCAACATGTGAACATCGCATCCAGTGAATGTCCTATTCAGAAATGATTGCTTCAGAAAAGGGCCTAAGTATGAACAGCAACACATTTCTTCTAAAGGTCCTTCACAGAGCAATACTATATAGATGAGTAGCCTTCTACCGTTAAATATACTTTAGCTCTCAGCATATGTGATTTTTTTTAAGCAGAATTTTGATTGTAGGCTACATCTGAAAATATCTGCATCAAATAATTTCATAAGAAAGAAAAATCAGCTTTCTAAATGGAAATACTGCAAAACTGTACTTCCGCCTCACTCACACATCTTTAACACAACGCATTTTGGCCTTTTGAATTCAATACTTGCCTTTAAAGACAGCTAACAGAACTGTGTGTCTTATCTTATAACCTTGCTGCTGCTCACACTGCCTGTGTTTTACAACCTGGAGCAGGCGCGGTGGTCTCTTCTCTCACTGAGCTCCAGTCAGAATCCAGCGGAAAAAATTCAGCGAAGGAATCTTCCCCATGCAGCGGCTCTGCACACACACACACACACACACACACACCGCTCTGTAAAAATGAAGTGTTTGCTCCCTCTGCCGGACGAGCGAGTGCTTAACCATCACCTGTGGTGCTAGAATTTGAAAGGAGCCGTCGTGAACGTGCAATAGACCATCCTATTTTATAACAATAACACATTTTCGTCGAAAATATAGTCATGGATGACAGAATGTATAATTTAAAGTTAGCTTAGCAGTGGCATTCCAGAATTATAACAGGAATGCCACTAAATAAAACAAAATAAAAAAATAAAAATAAAAAAACGAGATATAACACTGCAAATTTAGAGACTATTTAACCAACACTACCCCTCTAACGATTTAATGCTATATTGTATAAAAACTTCGACAACATACGCATCGCCTTAGAATACTTTAACCGGCTAATAAAAGAGTCTTCAAATCAGGCAGCTCGCAGGATGGTCCGTGTGGGTCCTCAAACCTATAACGCGCACATGCGCAAAAGAAAATTTCTCTTTCTCGGTGGGCGCAATGGCGGACGCAGAGTGAGTGTTTGCTGCCGATTCAAAATCTAAGTACATCCAGGGTTAAAATGAACATCTTTGATAATTTTACACCCTGGATGGATTGTTTAGTTTGCATACATCATAAACATAGTAATATTGTTAAGGATGGTTTTTGCTATTTTTGATAAGATGACTTTGTTCAGACTTATGTGTAGCCTTAGAAGTGCTACAACATGGCTGTCTCTGTAGCTTCCATGCACTCAAAAAGCGGTTAGTTTACGTGCTTAAAATGAGAACAGAGTTGAGTATTCGCTGTTTATAATTTAATGTGAACTCTAATATCTGTTTATGCTTCCAAAATGCGTAGGCTAGCCTTAAAATGAGTACGGGCTACCGTAAGGAAGCCGGGTGGCAGACAACTTAGCAAGCTAGCGGCTAGCGAGGATGAAGAGACGTGTCAGTGTTGTAAATTGACAATATGTGTGTAGTCTGTTTGTTTTCAGCATGGTCCTTAAGTTCTATATCTTTGTAACAGAAAAAAGGTACCGGCGGTCCCTGAGAGCCTTTTGAAAAGGCGAAAGGCCTTCGCCACCATGAAGGCCATGCGTGTCAAGAAGATGTTGGCTGAAAAAAAGGTAACGTGGTTGCTTCTATATTGTCCGGTTGTAAAGAAATGCCAATCTAACGCATTTTTTTGGTGGTTGTCAGTGTGTGGCTGACGTTAAGGTCTGTAGTCCTTTCCTTCAATCGGCATGTATTCCAATTGTGTTCCCAGGCCCGCAAAGTGACCAGGAAACTGATCTACAAGAGGGCTGAGAAGTACCACAAGGAGTACAGGCAGATGTACAGGCGTGAGATCCGTCTGAGTCGTACTGCTCGCAAAGTGGGAAACTACTATGTGCCTGCTGAGCCCAAACTGGCCTTTGTCATCAGGATCAGAGGGTGAGTAGTGTCCTTACCTGTGATCAGAACTGTACAGTTTGTCACTCGTCAGTAACATTCACATGGATTGCTTGACTTCCAACTAGACATGATGCTCAAGCTGTTGGTGCTGATGCTTGAATAGCTATTCCTGCGCACATGCTATGCTGTGTTGCTGTTTGGAAATGCCCCTTACTTGTTTCTGCAGGTTTCCTATAGTGTTGAATAGGCACTCTAAACTTGTTGCTAGTGTGGCTACATTTTGCATGCTAGTCCTTTTTTAGCTGTTTGAAGATTTCTGTACTTGGCGATACACAAGAGCATGTGAAACTGGGCTATTAGGCAGTTCAGATATTGTGCCAAGCAACGTAGTCATTGGGCTGTTTAGGTAATGTTTCTATTTTTCCAGATGGAGGGACTGCTTTTCAGACTTCTAGCCCAATAATGTCTAAATTTGGTTAATAGTGCAATCCATGTAAATGTTATGTAGATGATTTTTGTCTTGTGGTTAATGATGTAAATTCTTTCCCCGACTTATCGACTATGGTGATACAACTAAGCAGTTTAAGCCAATTATATCTGAAACCACAATCAATAGTATTGGGAAAACCTACCTGCTGATGTTAATCTTTATGCTAAACATTGTCTTAATTTTTTCCCAGTATCAATGGTGTCAGCCCCAAGGTCCGTAAGGTTCTGCAGCTGCTCCGTCTGCGCCAGATCTTCAATGGTGTGTTCGTTAAGCTGAACAAGGCTTCCATCAACATGCTCAGGATTGCTGAGCCCTACATCGCTTGGGGGTAAGGCTGTTACTATTCAAACTTAATGCTGACCTTTTGATGGAGGATAGGGTAACAAAAACAGGTGTATTCCCACTGTGGACCATCCTGAACTTTATTAACAGTACTGTTATGGTGTAGGGGTACACAGATACTGACGGTAACGTTTCTATCAATGGGATGTGGTTAATGATGCTGAACTTTTTTCCCCATCTTATCGACCATGGTGAATATTGTCTGAATTTAAGCCAATTTTGTCTGAAACCACATTCCATGATGCTAATAGATATGAGGGAGTGCAGTTTATACATCTGTATTTTGAGAATGCGTTAATTGGTTCTTGGTTTAGATAAATAAAAACATCTAGTTGTGAGAATTTGAGTGGAGAAATGGACAGTTCACTAGAATTGTTTCAATGCTCCAGTTGGAGACAAACCACAATTACGTTGTGGATAAGCCTTTTTGTTTTCTTTCTACTTTAAAGTATTACTGTAGCCACTAGAGAATATTGTTCTTAATGTTGCTGTTATAACTTGGGAGTGGGCACTGTTACAATTAATTTAAAAGTAGACTAAATGTCCAACTTTTTTTTGCAAGAGGTGAAAGCATGGTTACACAAGTTTAGATTTAAAGGCTTGATACGAGTGAAGTATAGAGAAGCTTCTGATCTGAATTTTTGACACTGCCAAGTGGTGTAAAATCCAATTACCTGACCTTCAGTAAAACAGCTAAGTAGTGTAATAGATGTGCAAATTGTGCCAAATTAAACATCTTAATTACCCTTGTCCAACCTAAAATTTATGTAACCTTAATATCCAGTTGAGATGAGCTACTGTGAGAAATTGGAGTGGTCCATCCCTTCAAATGTCAAATTGGCCACCCTAAACTGCTGCTGAGATGTTTTAGCAGCCGAAAAGGAGAATGTTAGAGCAGGTAATTTGCCTTTGACTGTATATTTAAATAACCCAAGTGCCTCGTGTTATATTAGGTCATTTGAGCACTAAGATTTTTGTTTTAACTCTTGCTTAAAAACTTCCTAATACAATACAGATTTGGAACTAATTTAAGCTCATTATTATAATCTTTGACTTTTCCTTCCCCCCAGGTACCCCAACCTGAAGTCTGTGCGTGAGCTCATCTACAAACGTGGCCATGGCAGAATGAGGAAACAGCGCATCGCCCTCACAGACAACGCTCTGGTGGAGAAGGCCCTCGGTATGAAAGTGTACTTTTTTTTTTTTTTTTTAAAAACATGGCACAGCATGCAGATGCGTAAATGAGGTCAAGATGGTTCTTGGAGAGAACCTTTGTTTTATTTGTTACAAATAAATAGTATTCCTCATGAGGAAGCAGTTGAGGTATGCTTTCTCTCATCGGAAATTTAGTGAAGACATGGTCTTGGTCAAGCAAATTGAGGTATTTTACATATACTTTTGTGCAACAGAGCACACTGCTTCAAAAGCAGAAACACTTGGTAATGTTGGTTTAAGGCCATGGTGCTGCATGTGGTTAATGATGCACACTTTTTTCCCCGTCTTATCGACTATGGTGAAAAAACTGAGAACTAAGCCAGTTGTGTCTGAAACCACATGCCTATCCAACAGTAATGCTGACCTTGTGTAGGTCAATCTCATTGAACTTTGATAATATAAAAAGTTTGAGCTATAAGAGCTTGAACTTGTTGGGATACACGCATGCTTAATCAGTACAAAGTTGGTCAATATGCAGTTTCAGACCTGTTTTCCCAGTTGGTGGTGATATTGGATAACTTGCCTCTGCTGATTTCCAACAATGGTTATGCAGGTGAATTTAAGTAATGTTGCTGTTTGATCTGCAGGCAAATATGGAATCATCTGTGTTGAGGACCTCATCCATGAGATTTACACAGTTGGCAAGAACTTCAAGCCCGCCAACAACTTCCTCTGGCCTTTCAAGCTGTCATCACCCCGTGGTGGAATGAACAAGAAGACCACACACTTCGTGGAGGGAGGAGACGCTGGCAACAGGGAAGATCAGATCAACAGAATGATCAGGAGGATGAACTGAAGTTTTGGTGAGTGGTAGGAACATTGCACATCTTGAAAGTCTACATAGCTGGTTAGGTGTGGTTAATGATGCATATTCTTTTTTCCCCATCTTATCGACTGTGGTGAAAACCATCTGAAAATAAGCCAATTATGTCTGAAACCACATCTTAGTCACATAAATGGATGCTTTATTTAATGTAAGACATTGACAAAGTCATGAGGCCAAATTTAACTTGGTTTAAACAATTTAATTCCTTAAAGTGTAAAATCTTTATCCAAATCTGGCCTATGATGTAGATGAGCTGGCTGCTATGACTTGAATGGAAACATATATAAGCCATCATTGAAAGTGCTCCTAACATGACCACCGTCAAACGTGTATTTAGTTTCCCAAATGCCGTTTTATGGTCCTCATACTGTCTTCATACAAGGCTCATAACAATCTGTATCGGTGCTTTAGAAGTGTTAACACTGCTTTGTTCACATAATTGTTGTGTATCTGGTTACAAAATCAAGATAAGCATGTTTTCTCATCTATAATGATGCATTTTTTCTTTCTTTCAGGTTTTCAAAGGACTCAAAATGTACAATAAAACATTGGAAAAAAAACAAAAAACAACTGTCTTGGTCTTGTCATTAATGTGTGATTGTGTCATTAAATGCATATTGTCTCTTATCAGATCTCCATTTTCCCCCTCCGTTATTCAGTTTTTAGTGATTCAGTGATTTAGAGCAGTTTCTATGGGAAAGTACATTTACTTAATTATTTTGAGGTACTGTTCTGTATGCAAGTGCTTACATGTTCTGCTACCTTTTCCTCTAGCTTCTATACTTTTGAGGCAAATGCTGTTAATTTCTACCCCACTGTTTTAGTTACTTTACATTGAGATTACCACAAAATATGAACTATTGAAGAGATTCAATAATTTACAAAACCGAAATTGGCTACACCATTACAGATGTTCACATTAATGCATTCAAAGAGTATTTTCCCTAACCTAATAGTACAATATTTTGAGTAAGCTTTTAATACAGGACAGGAAGGTGTTTTACACCAATGTCCATCACTGACTACACATGCAGCTATGATGCATTGGTCGAATATTCTACGTAAGCAAATATTTAAAGTGTTTCTACAACATGAGGCTCTGGAATTGGACTTTAAACATAATCACTGTGGTAAAATGAGATATAAACACAGGAGCTGTCATCTAACGGCGAATAAAGCTTGTTTCCATGGCGACGCGGTGACTCTAGCATTGGCCGCGGTGAGCTGCAGCCTAGCATTGCTGCTCGGAGGATGACTAGTTGTACGAATCCTCCGTTTTAATGACCGGCTGTCGCACATTTGATCTATAACTATAGTTTCCTTATGTTAAAACAGTCAATGTATGGCAGCTCCAACATGATGACTTTCCAGGTGAACGCATCGCTACCAACCGCAAAGGCTTTGATATCAGAGGGAAGCTCAAATTGCAGCCAGCGCGGCCCTGACGCGGCTGAATATCCAGCATACAGGAACTTCAGGATGGGGGCAGGTGGAGGACAAGCAGCGTTCAGACAAAATGATCATATGAGGAGGACATTCCCTGCGATACAACCCTTTAGCAGTGAGTAAGCGTGCTCCATGTAATCTGCTGAGCTCATTTCGAGATGCAGTTAGCTTAGCTGTCTTGCCAAATGAATGCTGACTATCACCGGTCATCTCTGTTGTAGAGCCCAGGGACTGGAAAGCCTTGGTTAGCGGCATCGTAGTTGGAGGGTAAAATGTGTCAAATTAATCATCACAGTGGTATAAAAGATCCAAATACAATGCACTAATTGTACACTGTATGTGTCATTATTCTGGGTGGCATTGGGCCTGTTGGAACTCCATGTGTGTTGGTATGGCTGGTTCTCATTTATCTGTCTCTAATCTATGTTTAGGTCACCTATTTTAGCCAAAGATGACAACCTGGAGTCACAGAATAACCTGGAGAAGGACATGTGTGGGAGACACTTTGTGTTTGACAGGAAATGTAAGAAAGGGACTTTGATTATTACAGTTTAGAGTATATTTATAAGATCCTTTATCTTTTTCTCACTCAGAAATATGATGATCACATATTTGACACAAGAACTGAACTGGATTTTAAAAGTGCATACACATTGAATCTTGAAGCTTGGTCCTGAATTGTAACCTGACAGCCAGTAGGTGGAGCTGTCATCGCACATAATGAGCACAGGCCTCATTTTAATGACAGCAAGTGTAACAGTGATATTTGAGAGAAATTTAGAGTAACAGTATTTATGAAAGCTAGCCTTTAGAGAGTTCCTGTTTTCATATCAGATCTGAATCCCTTCTGAATGGCTAAATGTTATTATCTTTTAAGGTTTTGAGAGGACCAGGACTGTGATTCCTCCGCTGCCAAGAGACTACCATGTGCACAGACCTGGCAACCTGCATCCCCTCAGCCTCTCCAAGCAGCTTTCCCACAGCCATGCTGGGCGGCCCTTCACCCTGGGGTAACCGCTGGATTAATGTCACTCAGTGCAGTAGTTGTAGCTGTACTCTTCATCGCATATTTCTGGAGACAGCTGCACAGATTGCAGTAATTAGACTTAGTTACTGTCTCATATGACGAGAATACGAGAAGCAGCCAGATGCAATTAATGTTTCGAGGCACCGTGATTTATCCATCTCAAACAGAAGATTTTGAGCTGATTGTAAATCATGGGGAAACACGGGGTGCATGATTCTAGCTAAAACTGATATCATCTTTGCAAAATAAGATCACAATCATTTATTACTAGCCGTAGAGCCTGACTGATACTGGACTTATTGGCACATACAGTAGGGTCAAGACCTCTGACATCACTAGTCAAAATACTTATATTTTGCATTTGTTTCTTATGTTATACTTTTTTCATTATATATGAAAACAAAGCTTGAGTGAAAAGTTCCATCCAATACATGTCCTCAATTCTGTCCTCCAGCTACCCTGAAAGATACGAACTGAATACAAGTCCAGCCATCCTCGTTCCCTCCGCTTTGGTCCTCAATGGCAGAAATACGTTATCAGTGGAGAACTGCAAGATCAGCAGGTATTTTTGCCCTTATGAACTAAATCCGATCCAAGCCAATCAATAGTTCTCTCAATTATTTCCCTGACCTCTGCCTCTTCTGTTTTCCCTCTGTTCTGCAGGCCGAAGGTGAATTATCCAACCTACAAACTTCTGACTGTTAAAGACAATCAACAGAGTGAGTTACTGTGATGCCGAAGACAAGTATTTGTTGTGGTCTTGACACGTCAGGTCAGGAACGCCCTCAACGTGTAGCAATTAAACAGCACAATCCAACCTTTCGACCTGCACAGGTGTTTGCAATGTTGATTTATTGGCAGCAAACATGTCCGTTTTATGGGTTTTAGGTCTTCAAACTAAAAGCAGGGATCACACAAAGTAGGACAAGAGGCCACATAAGGAAAAGGGAGTGTGTAGTGGGACAGGTAGAGTGTGGGTTTGTTCGGAAGAAGTCTCCTTTTCAACTTGCCCCAGTTGTAGAATGCAAAACAGTACATTTGTCATTTATTTTACATTCCTATTAAGATTCAAAGCTTCACACTGAAAATACCAATAACACTCCCTGATTAGGCAAAACCAAGTGGCCAAGACTTGCTCCCTAACTGATATAATTTATTAAATCAATACTCAGCAGTTTGGTGTAGCTTGTGGATTTAAGTATATGTCCATATTGCAAACAGAGCTGCAACATAACCAAATTAAAATGCCCCTATACATTTACAACATATCTCTCCCTTCCCTTCATCCCTCTCTGTCCTCTGCTTCTTCTCATACAGGCCAGTCCTATCCAGACCCGATGCTCGGAGCCTCTCGCTCCTACATCCACAGGATATCTGAGCTGTCCTCTTTGGAGAGCGAGACGGTGAGACAAGAGAAGCTCAAGAAAATGCGGAAAACTCGAAAACCTCCATCCTGACAATCACCTTCTTCCCTGTCGCCCCGGTTAAGAATCAAAACCCTTGAGTCCGTGCCAACAACGTCTGAGCAAAACAAAACATCTTGGGCACCGTGTTCATTTCAGTGGCTTGCTCTTACTGCTTGTTTCTCCTCAGTGATATTAGTTTCCTGCTTGACATGGCTGATCTTCACATTTTGGGATTCCTGACCTGAGCTCCTCTCCTTTAGTCATTACATGTAGTATTTTACTGTGGTAAGTTGCAGTGTTTGCTACAACAATAAATGCTGATGATGAATATTATTCAAAACTTTCTATCCTGACTCACAGCTGCCGGTAGTTTTCCACTCGACATCTGCATGAACAAATAGTTATTTTACCTCTCCAATGGCTTGTAATGGCTGTTATGTAACACTGCCATATTAATCACTATAATGTCCATATGTTACAGATGCTGTCAAGCTCAGATCTCATCACAAAAGTGTTTCAAAACGTTATATTCTCATTAAGCTTTGTTAAGTAAGTTAAATATCTATGTATATATTAAATAGTTTAGCAAAACCATTATTGTGCCTTGTAAAACGTCTTCCTGAAATAAAATAAATTTATTTTTGTTATTGTTAATCTGTCTGTCAAGACCTTCTTCCCTTTTGTGAGTCATGATTTTTGTTCTGTAGCTCCTAGCAGAGCTATTAAAGGCAGCTTCCCCTTACTTTTGGCATCTACACTACATATCGACCAACACAGTAATTATAGAATGCCTAAAAGATTGCAATGAAACATAATCTGCATTCCATATCTACCAAACAGATACAAAAATGTGCCCCCAGATCCCAGAATGTGGTACTTTCCCACATAATACATTGTTTTGTCACTGTATGGAGGCCAGCTCATGTCTCTGAATGGTTTTGTTCATCGTATTTGACAAAGACAGCAGTCATAGCAATTGTCTTTTTGTTCAGAGAGAAATGAGGAGTTCATTATTATTTGATGACATAGCAGCTAGAGTTATCAATTGCATTCTTCAAGGGCCAATATGAAAGAATTTCAGCATTTCAACAAAAAAAACAACAAAATGATCAGCAGAATGTGGAGAAATAACAGTTTTCACGTTAACATGCCCATCCTGGTCCAAAGCTCCTGTGCTAACAGTGCAAATACTAACACTACCCTGGTCCCCGGGCTCCCAGTCAGGGCCGCTAGCGGCACAGCTAACTGAGCTAACTGGCAGCTGAATTTAGCAGCGGTTACTCTAGTGATGTGCTGCCCTTATTTGAGTATGAATTGTGGTGGATTTTTACATATTGTGCCTCTTTACCTTTTTCTTGAAAAATGTTTTAAATGGAAAACCACCCTAAAAATGCACAGAAGTCAACTGTATTGCTGTTTTCATAGTGTGAATAACAGAAGGGTAAGAGTCAAAATCATATTGTATATCATGTCATACACAAACATTCACCTGCTGCCACATAAGTGTATATTACAGATGGTAATTGGCACAAGGTATGAAACAAGATACCGCCGCCGCAGACGTATGGTAGTCTGAGGCAGTGGCTAGTAAAACTGGAGTACTGTACAAACACAAGAAGGAAAAAAGGTTGTGACTGACGTTTGTCCACACACTTCTAAACATGTTTATATCTAGGATTCCTTCCACTGTCCACGCTGCATGATAATAAATAAAAGTAAAAGAAGAACGAATGGCCCAGGTCATGCTTTGGTTGCTCCACCAATCTCTGATATGTGTTGTGTGGCATGCGGAAACTGAGCCAAGATGGCCACTTTGCTGCCTTTTCAAGGGTGACAGGGCCCTGCAGTCTGTCTTTTTAGATCGTTCCGAGTGAAGGCAGATGGGCCTGAGAGTGACAGATCAAGGCTTCTTGATTGAAAGACTTTCACGTGAAAGATCAAGGTTTTATGGAGGGGAAGAAAGAGTCACCGGGATGTGCACGAGATCAAGGATGTTGGTCACTGTGCCGCTCCGAATCTCAGCTGTTAACTGTGTTTAATCTCCAGGATTGTATCCCCAAGCTCCCTATTAACTGCAACTGTGATGTTGTCAAATGTTAGGTTCTGTTTGTGTTCCTCGCTCCCTCCCTGTGGATGGCGAGGTGTGCATTTCAGGGACACACAGTGACCTAGAAACACAGAGCCATCCCCCTTATTCATGCTAAGTGAAGGGGCTTGTGTTCGGTCGCTCAAACGGAGACTGGGTCTCCCTCTTCTTGCAGGGTTTTTACCATCCCTTTCAAGTGAAGTGAAACAAAATGACCTGGAACAAACAGTCAACAATGAGGTCTTTAATAAGAGCTACACTGAGGCCTGCCCACAAGTGGTTTATCGTTTCACTGTAGTTCCACGGAGCTCTTAACCAGGACAGAGTACAGTACTCATTTAAATCAGCCAGGGTCACTTTTTGCTTATATTTGCAACCAAAAACTTTGGTTCACGTGTCGTATTTTCTAACAGAAGCAATAGGTGAGAGTAGAGTTTGTGTCCCCAGCTCAACCAGTGCTATGGCGAAGAAAAGCCAGGTTGTGTTACTGTTTCGCCTGACTTGATGTTGTGCCAGTTGACTCTATCAGCAGGGACTGGAGAATGCAGCCCGTCTGCCAAATTATAGCTTTGCCAACGCCTCAAATCAGAAATACCCTAAATCTGTTTGGGTCAGTATGAGAGGAAAGGAGCCAGCTTGTGTCAGAGGACAAAGATCAATGCCTTACATAATTAATGTAGATGATGTGTTTGCTGCTTGGTGCGCCAGTGAACCAGCTGAAGTTAAGGGTGTCATTTGTGGAAGAAATGGCCAGGATTTGAAGGCAGCTCCAAAAGTATAGGGGGCAGCATATCCACTTACTGCTGCTCACTATACGCTTGGCTGTCGCTATCTTTGGCTGTAGCAGCTAGATGCCATTAAGAAGTAGCTCAGTTAGCAGTGGAGCTAAGCTACCCTAGTGGCTGACAGGAGATTGCCCACACAGCAACACAGACACCAGAATGGGACTGAACACAGCCTCTGAGACCAACGGATGCCAGTTTGAAGACAGGGGATGCATTACAGAGGCGATTTACAGCAGCTCTGACCAGGACTATGGCTGGTTGGAGACGATGCGACAGGCATGGACAGGAATGATATTAAGTAGCAGAGAATTGAGAGAGAGCCCAACATCCACTGCGGACGAAAACAGTTTGTAAAGCCAGAACAGTTTCACATTTCTTTGGTGAATTGTGACTGTTTAGGTGAGTTGTATTTCTTTCTGTCAAGTGTGAATGAAGTGTGTTTTATGATGAGTTAATGAGACAATTAAGTCAGTCTTAGATTGCCCCTTTAAAGTGGCCATAATGAATACTTGAAGAACAATAATGACTGAATGTGTCTGGTGTCTTTCAGCTCATTGTTTTGGTTTTTGGCCCTTCAAGTTTTGAGGTTCCAGCTTCTCAGATGTGATGATTTGCTGCATCTCTCGTATACCCAACAGCACCATCTGTTTACCAAGAAATTAACATGTAAGACCTCCAGGCTACCAATCAAAATTATTTCTAAAATAAAGGTTATAACTCTCCGACTCATTCGTTATACCTCCTCCTGTTGTGAACCAGAGTGTGTTCTAGAGACGCTTGTTAAAGGATCCTAAAAGATTGTTACACAGTGATCAGAAACAAATGATAGAGCAAACATGTGACATGTGTCCATAGGAACTCCTGGTCCCATAGTAACCTGAGCGTCTATGTATTCAAGTGGGGGCACTCAGAGGTCAGATTTTAGTCTTTTGCCATCATACAAACACAGCAGAGCCCAGAAATATGTAAAATCTTTGGCAGTTGAACTTATTGGGCTGCAAACATTCACTTGTTTCTTTGCTTCGGTTTCTGTCTGGAACCTCAAGATAGTCAAAAAAAAGATAAAGATAATTTTTATCTTATAAGAATGTTTGCATACAAGTTTTTACAGCTGCCAGGTGAGGAGGTTTTTTGATTGTCATACCTCAAAAGGACCTGCGGTTGCCAGACGGAGACTGAGATTTAACATGTTTGCCAACAATATCCAAGTCAAGGCGAAATGAAATGATTTTCAGCGCCAGTCCTTGATGTATAGCTTTTTCGGGATATTGGTGGAGCAGCACACACATCCACACACGCACGCTCAGAGCGTCTAACCTTTCCGCTGCTCTTTGACATTTCGCGATGTGATTTATGAAATCCACAAGGATAGATGCGTCCTCTCTCACAGTTATTACCTGAAGTTTCATCTCTCTCAGAGGCAGAGGCCAGTCGCATTCCCCGCCCACGCAGCGTGCCTCATGTCTGCGAGGATTTACACACACACGGCAAAAGATAGAAGACTGATGAGGGGGGACAATTATCAGTGATGATGTCAGGTTCAGGCAGAGAAGAAAAACCTTCATCGACATCCAATTTTTGTTGTCATTACACTGGCACTGCTCCAAGGCCGGCCAGCCTGCAGAGCGGTTTGCCAAAGTGTCGTCAGTCATGGAGAAGCGTGTTATCATCCATAAACCATCAAACACTAATGACCTGGAATGAATGGAGCGTCATTAGTGGGATGCACCACTCAAATGGTCGCTCATGTAATTGCAATGTGAGGACTCATTCAGGGTCATGATGTAAGTTTTGATCCTCAGATACACAATTCTCTGCATTATCATACATACAATCTGTGAAAATCTCAGTGTTTTTCACCTGGATTCACCTGTTCAGCCTCACTTATCTGTTCCCAACAATGACCTCCGCCTGAACACTGTTCCGACGACACAAGCCAAGTCAAACATCCAACTTCTCCACTCTTTAAATAATGACTCATACGCCTCATTGTGTGTGTCATAGCCGGGTACATCATTCACAAGAAATGAGATAAAAGACTCTCAGACGTTCTCAAATGCCACCGCATGGACAAATGCACACTTAAAGGTTACACACACACACATGCACGCACGTACTGAAACTCTCTTACACATAAACAGTGTACACTCCCAGTCACACACAGGTGAACACACACACACACACACACACACACACACACACACACACTAAATGTACAGATGCAAACGTGGAGGAAGTCGGAGACAGCTGAGCAGTAAATTTAGAGGCTAGTGGACAAAGACTTCCATTCATGAGACAGAAACTCACTGTACTCAACAGAAAGAGACAAACTCTGACTTATTAGGCAGACTAACTCTTTAATGAAATATTTGGTTAAGGTTAAATATTTGTGAGGTCATGCAATAAAGGCAAGCTGAAACACAAGAAAAAAAACATTCAATTTGAGGAGAAAATGACTTAAAGTGAAATGATCTGTCCATGCAGACAAGCAATCTTTAAATAATTAGGTTCTGTCTTGAAATAAGTAAGTTTTGTTAACTACTGGAACTCAAAATGTATAGCAGAGTAATAGGTGTAATACATGGAATATTAGCCAATAATTCTTGATTATTTTAAATTCTAAATTCAAGCAAACTAGAGAAAATGAGGAAAAACAACAATAACAAAAAACACTAATTTAAGTGAATCATTATTAGTCATACTCATGGCGTACGATAATGCTGTTATTTAAAGTTACAACAAGGAGTCTGTAACGTGTGCATCAGCGAGAAGAGTAAATATTTCTATTTCGTTTTTTCTTAATGCCTACCACTGGGTCCTCGTGCATACTTGAGCCCCTGTTTACATTTTCCCAGGCAAATTTACATTGAGCAGTTTGTCAGCCAGTTGAAAAAAAAGGAGGGACATTTTTTATTTTTAACAATACATTTTGTGGCGTTCACGGTAGAAACACTGCCACTTTTGTCCACAGGGGCCTCCAAAATCAACAAAAAGTTGTTCAAAGTTCCTTGTCGTAGTTTTAAGCGAAAATAATTCATGCTGTGTTTCCAAACCTAAGATTTTGAATCCTGACAAGCACATCATTTTTTGCATTTATAGGATTTTGAGCAGCCTATAAAAGTGAAGAAAAGCGACAAAGTTTAAAAAAACAAAAACATGGCTCTGATGCTGCAAGCAATCTGCAAAAATAAATAGTATTCAAATAAATCATTAAGAGCTGAAGTGGATTTTTACCACTTTTACTCTTTATCATATTTGCATTTTCATTCGTTAATGTCAAAATATAGGTTGTTTTTTTTGTACATTAAAGTTCTTATGAGACACAAAAATAGATACAAATCTTTGTGTGTGGATGCGAGATACAGAGTCAGTGTTGTCCCGGTCAGAGTCCACATTATCGGCGTACCTTCACAACGCGTAGTGAGATGAAAAGGTGAATTCTCGCGTTTGTCAACAAAAAGTTTTGAAACTATGGCAACCCAGGTCAGCGGTTACCATGCTGACAGCCACGGTTTGCATTCCCCACATAGGCGAGATGGAGCTGGGATCCACCCCGCTGTCTCCTGGACACCCAGTATAAGAAGTGGTGGCATGCACACTTTCATTCCTAGTTGAATCCAATCAGTCTCTCTCTTCATCCCTCACTATCTCTTGAATTTGTCAAATAGAATTAGTCGTGTGTATGATTGGTATGAATTCAGCTGTGACAGACTTTGAGGACCATAAACAGACATAGCTACAGTTCTCTTGTCCCTAGACACATCAACATGGGCACATTAATCTCCTTTACTCCACACTCACGTACACTAAGAAAAACTCCAAGCACGGTGTGCTACTGTGGGAAGGCTGATTGTCTTCGACAAGTGCACAGTAAGGGCAGGAGGTCTAGGGTTGGGGGCCTGTCAAATGTAAAACACACATTCTTTGATGTGCACTTTCAACGTGCTGAAGCCATAGCAAACTGCTGCAGCTGTAAGTCTTGCATCAGTGGACAGATCAAATCAGCACTGGAAATGCAATGTGTGTGTGTGTGTGTGTGTGTGTGTGTGTGTGTGTGTGTGTGTGTGTGTGTGTGTGGCTGGTTAGCAGCTTAGCCCTCCCGCTGCCTCTTGTTAA
>OMLP01027155.1:2668-29878 GCA_900302685.1 Spondyliosoma cantharus | reverse complement strand
CCGAAGGGAGTCAGGTGAAGTTGTGTCGTCCACAGTACGTTACTGGAGCTTCCACAAGAAAATAGCATTGTAGCATTCCTCTACAACTACATCAACAACAGTAGATGGGGATTTATTTTAAAATGTAAAAAACAACTGAAAAAAAACTAAACAAAATGGCTCCATACAGCTCGCCCACCATATTCCAAGTCCCTGGAAGATCAGAGATCCCAAATTGATTTAAAAAGACGTTATTTAGATCCTTGATGCACAGTCAGGCTTGTGCGCCCGCTTTTATCAGGAATCTGACAACTTTAACATGGTCAAATTCAAGCACTTTTCAAGGTGTCTTTTCAAGCTTTTCCAGCAAGGTACATTTATGGTAAATCACATACCTAGATATATATTTACTCAGAACTATTCTCTCACTTCATCACATTAAGTCTGATGTTATCGTGCTGTAAAAAAATAAATATGTATTGTAATAGAATTGTGGACAAGCTTGACAATAAAAAAAAAAAAAAAAGACAAAAATGTTTGTTACAAAATGTGTCCCTTGTCTGTAAATGGACTTGGTGTCCCATAAAACCTTGCAGAGCAAATATAAATAAATGTCTTATGAAACAAACCTTAAACAACCTTTAAATTCAAAGGTTTTCAAGGATTTGCAGTATCCATACGAACCCTGTTGCATTTGATTTGATATGTTTGCAAAGTTAAGACCAAGTTTGGACTGAACCTGACATTACTAACAGAAATGGTGAATTTTCTCTAATCAGGTCCTGCTTTCATCACCAGCAAGGAGTTTGCCAAGGGAAGGCCCAAGCACGACAACTATGGAAACCCCCTAGACCCTGGGTAGGTTTCATATCATGCTCTTATAAAGCCTCCCCTCCTAAAGTATTCTGAAACTGCACACGACCTCAGGCGTATTTAAATTCAAGAGTTGAAAAGTTCACCAATGCTGCCGGGGGTTAGCTTCATTTTAATATCATGCTGTGTAACCCAAACCATTTTGAAAAAGATAACCTTTTTCTCCATCTGCACGTGCTCCCGGTAGGTGTTTGCTCACCTGGACGTCTGTCTACAGACCATTATATATATAGCAAAGCTGAGCGATGGCCCACAACCCTTTGAAATCAAACACTCAGACGTTAATAAGGACTGTCACATGAAAAGCACACGCACAAAGGGTCTAGATGACAGTAGGTGACTTACTGTGGGCAGCTTACAGTGTTAGCCAATGTCTGGTTATTGTTATTCCCATCTGCTCCTATTGTGCTCATTAACTGTTTGGTCGTCCATCTTGATTCATTGCTCCTAATATCCCAGGATTAACAGTGTGACCCTCGTGACCCCGTCCCTGCTCCCCTCAGGTTCTGTGTGGAATTCACACTGGCGTCCCGGACACCCCACTGTACAGTGGAGAATCGGCCACACACACACTGGATGCGCTACATTACAGAAGGCTTTAAAGTGTGTGTGGCGTGTGAACCTCCCGCCATGCGAAACAATAGCAGCAGCTGCCAAGGAGACGGCCAGGAATCAGACAAGTATGAAGTTATGAACCTTCAAATGCATGTTCTGACAGCGGTGTTGTTCAAAGTTGTATGTTTGTTCAGGTTCATTCAAACTTGGATCATCTTATATATATGTTTTTTTCCCTGGTTTTGCCATTTAACATTAAGAGTCGAGTAACACTAATCTTAACCACTTCATTAATCAGCCATATTATCCAAACAAATCTGAGCAGCAGAAGTTCCCACCTCCTTCTTACACTTCATGGGTCCTTGTGCAAGGCAGTAAATCAGTGAAACTATGCACACAGCAGTTTGAAAACCATAAACATTTGGGGCTGTGACTGTGTTGCAGAGAAGCTGTGCTCCATTGGCAGGCGGTGGGGAACCATCAGTGCAGCGGGACGTGGAAGAAGATCCAGAAAACCCAGCGGTGCAACTGTCCACCGCAACACAGCTTCGTCTTCATCTGATCCAAACCAAGCAGCACAGAGCTCTGACCTGGTGGCCACAATAACATTTTCATCTGTGCAACCACAATACTGTGCTCAAATCCGACGCCTCAACACTAAGAGACTTGAGGGTGGTGCAATGCAGTTATGCCTATATTAAATATGCTTCACGTTGATGTTAAAGCATTGTTTATGCAATATGCACATTTCTGTTGTTCTGTGTAGACACTGTTGTAACTTTGTTGTAATTACAGTTCTTCGCCCTTTTCTAGTACACATTAAGCATCTATCAGCATCTCTTTGAAACAAGCCACAGCTGAACTCATTTATTTAAACAATTTTCTTGCTAAAATATTTTACACTTGCGTTGTGATAAGGCTTTATTTTAAAGGAGGAAAGAAAACAGACCAAGATGAAATGAAATGTTCTCCATCATTGAGGGCCATGGAGAAAGACCAATTAATTGTTCTGTGTTGAGCGCCCTCTGGTGGTGTGACATTTTCCCTGATGCAAACAGAGGAGCATCAGACCACAACACACTCAGCCAGTGGGTGGAATTCCCAACTTAAAAAAACCCTTAGGCTACAAAGGGTTGAACTACGGTACCCACTCAGTGACTTAATCTAAGTCAATATTCTATTTACATGTGACCTGCTACACTGTACAAGTTAGAAAGGTACCCTTCCTCTTCAGCCGACTACATGTGCCTTCATCAGAACTCTCCAGCGGTCTTTTAGCATGGTGCCGGTGCGTCCTTCAAAGTCATAATCCTGTAATATGAGACACCATCTGCCCTTGCCGTGACGTCTAACACCGTCCTTGAGGTGTTGGTCCAGCTCCCGAGTCCACTTCTGAAAAACAGTACAACATAAACTTGAAGTTCATTTCAAAGTTCAGTTTGAATTCATTTGACAAGACAGTGAATAAGCTGTGTGGCTAAACTACCTGAGGTCGTTTCCTTCCGTTTGGCATTTTGTTGTTATTCGTGGTGTCCACTGACTTCTTTGATGTCATTTGAGCCAATTCTGATGGAGGTTTAACTTTTTTTAAAAATCTTGCTCACACTCAGAATTTTAAATATAACGTTGAAAGTTTTGTTACATCAGATTAAATAAAAATATTTCTATTTTATATCAAAGGCAGAGGAAGAATTAAACTTACCTTTCTCTGAAATTCTTCTGACTGAGACAAAAGGCTTCTTGCATGTATCGGCCTTCCATAAATCTATAATTTTAGTTGACATTAGCTTCCGTTTTGTTCTGTGGAAGTACAACACCGAGTGAGAAATTTATCTTTACAACTCTACCTCTAGTGTTTAGGACAACACACTCAATTTCTACCCAGCAGAGACAGCAAAAGCCAAATAAATGTATCTGTTTGAAAGGACACATTTCTACTAACCTCAAACATACAGGGTTCTCCTTTTTCCTGTTAGGACATAAATGTAAAGTACACTGTTTAATACGGAACAGAAATGGAATGCGCACACATTTCAAAAATAAAACAAGAGGTTAAAGGTAATTTCCCACTTTCTATCCTTTGATTTGCTGTTTGTTTGTGACAGAGAGCTGTCCTGTGTCACAACATCCTCCAAGCCCTCCTTGTTCTCTGATGACTGCACCATCTTTGTAGCGGCCTGATGGATGGAGAGTCACACAGAAACACAGACTTAGACATCAGTTATGTTACTAAATATTCCTTTTTCATGCTCTTCCAAAACAATTAACTTCCAGGTTTAAGTGTTGCTATAATGTGAACGCAAAATTAATGAGGCCTGTCATCATAACACCCTTCAAAGTTTAACCTTGGTCGGCGGCCTCTGTGTAAATCACTCTTGGAACTTTCATGAATAAGCGAGTCCGCTGGACCCCGAGGAGAGCTCGGCTGAATGTAGCCGTGTGCCCTTCCAAATAATTTTGATGACAAATTGTCAATTAACTGTGACTGATAATGTCACATCAGCACCTTCAGTTGGTCAAAGCACCATTACTCAGAAGGATGAGAGCAGAGTCGAACAGGTCGGCGCACGACAGCAAGAGGGTTTTTATTGAGAGGTGAAATTTTCAAACCTTTGCTCATAAAGCAGAACGTGGGACACCAAACAGCTGAAGAGCAAAACCCGTCAATAGTTTTCACATTGTTTTGGATAAAAGAAGAGTTGTCAGTTAAATTAATTTATGATTATATATGTGCCAATTTGGAGTTTTCAAGCATAAAATAGAGCACCACTCAAACTGTTTTATTCTGCTTCTTTTAAATCACTGATCAAGGAGGGGACTTATCCTCCTGGGCGTTAACTTTCACAGCTATTCTTTTTCCTTATTTTTCCGCCACACTAAGCTGATCCTTAATTTTACATTGGCATTAGTCCTGCCGAGGCAGCCGTATTAATCAGATATATAATGTATATTTTCATCATGAATACACTGAATAAAATAAAAGCAGATTTTCTATTAACAGTGTAAGACTAGGGATTTGCTTTTTCTACAATTCAATGAACCCGTTATATGATTCAAATATCAAGTATCTTTTTTTAAATATCTAAAAAGGTCATGCTATAATATCCTGAACAGCATTTGTCAATCATTCACTGCCAAAAATGTTCAGTGTCATATCCCTGTATTGTCGTGTGCAAAAACACATTCAATAAAACTAAAACTGTGCATAAAAATGTATCAGACACATAAATTTAATGATTGAAGATAATTTGTTAACCAAGTTTAAGACTGATTTTTGGACACATTTTCAAGGACTGCAAGTATACAGATAAGTAGTATACATGCGGTCACTGCTGAGGTAGGTTTTATGTTGGAACAGGATTATTAGAGAGTGATATGTCAATCTATATTTTGGCAAAAGATAAGTGTAAGTATAAAGTAAACAACTGTATTAGGTTCAGTGGACACTGAACTAAAAGACTCAACTAAACGATTGATGAATAAAAATAAAGATAACATGTTTGTGGCAATTAAAACCTCCCAAATTCAAATTATATTTATTAATTATTATTCTGAGCTTTGATTAGAGGCGGGCTGGGTCTACTGTCAAGCTAGTCAAGATATTTTATGAACTATGATGAACTTGAAAGTTGTGAGGTCATGTCTTCCACCTTGAGAAGATAGTCAGAGGGGTTCTTCTCCAAGAATGTATCCAAGTAAGATTGCACTGTCTCTAGGAGGCGGCTGAAGCTGAAGCTCATGAGGAACGGGTGGTAAGTTTCCGTCTGCGTCACGATTTTCGACAGCCGTATTCCCAAATTCTGTTGAAATACAAAAATCATTCGAGACCATCAAGAATTCCACCTTGACCTTTTGATGTGAGACAATAATTGACAGACAAACCTGTGGGAATTCATTGTTTTTCTCAAACCACTTGAGGGCAGAGGAGGCAGAAGATCTTTGGCCTTTCTCCAAGCACACAGCCACGGACTAGAGCAGGGGCAAAATGAGGACAGAAAAATGGACTTTAACCTTGAAGCGGTACCATTTACCTATTATAGCCAGCAATCACATTCTCCGATCTTGTGCACAAACACCAACCAAATAATTTATATAAACACCTGGACAAGCAAAAGTATGGTCATGTTTCTGAACAAACTATCATCCGCCACAGTGTCCTCTAGGTTCGACCATACTTTGGCAGCAGACATCAGAGGCATCACATGGGTATCCTCTTCAAACTGGACATCTGGAGGAACAACAGGGCCAGTATGATTTTAGCGCATAGATGCATTTTACAATCATTAATTCTAGTTTGAAGTTACAAACATTCTTGGGTGTACACTGTAAACAAACAACCCAAATAATAAACTAAACATTATAAACGTATGTGATTTTTCTAATGATTTGCAGAACCGCAAACATATGAGACAACTGTTTGTAGTGCATATACATTTTTGTGTGAATGGCACAGTCTGAATAACAAATGGCTTTATATTATCTTGCTGTTGCTGCTGAAAAAGTGGCATGCTGTTGTAGTAGCAATGACAGTGTATACTAAAAGTATATACAGTTGGATCTGAACACCCTGCAGTACTGATTCCTGTACAAAGCATTGCTGCATATAGAGATAGAGATATTGTGATTAGACAGGTGTGCAAGAAAGAGGCATTATTTCAGCTTCTGACTGACGAGGACGTACCCAACTGCTTTCCATGGATGACCCTTGCAAGGAAGGCACATATCATGATTTTCTCCTCATGAAGTTTTCCTTTTATAGATGGACTCTGAGAAATTGCTAAAAGTAGGAGAGACAGACAGATTCCCAAACTTGACAAAAAATACTTTAATAGTGTCTCTGTGGTGATATTAATGCAACCAATTTACTTTTCCCCTGCTAGTTGCTGATGCAGCTAATTTTACTGCAGGTATCAGGGGTAAAATGTATGATAATTTGATTATGGCCGTAATAATGATGAATAGATTATGGTAATATAGCTGCAGGATCTCACAATTCTCCTACTGTAAGTAGCAAATTAGGCTGGTTTGTGAGGATTGTTAGCCGAAGTATGAAGGAAACAGCTGTGTTTTAATCTAGAGCTGTCCTGAATTTATGCCTTCATATTGGTGGCGTGATGTTGTTGCATAAACGTAATCTTTCATTTCCGATTCATGCTTTTTATGTGTAAATTGGACCCTGTTTCAGCAGTTTTTGAACTAAGTTACCTTAGTGGCTTCTGTCGTAAGCTAGTGCAAGACAACAGAGGAAAAGTTAAGGTTGCAGTTTTAGACGCTGTTGGGTTGTTTAGTCAATTTGTACGCACAAAATATCAACATTAATTCAAGTTAACGCAATAAACTTGACAAACTAATACCTAAGCTTGCTCCCGTATTTTAAGTTAAAGTGGGCTAGCTAGTTAGGCTAAAACTCACCCTCGTAAGCCGAGAGAGTTTCGTTGAACTCTTCAAGTTTGCCTTCCTTAAAGCTCCGACACAGGCTGACGAACATGAAGTCCAACGTCCACCCGGTGACGACAGCGGTCACCTGGGAGAAACTGACACTCTCGTCTCCGTCACTTGCATCTGTGGCGCTTTTGTTGTGAATTTCAGGCTCCATGTTTATATTTCGCTCCTCTTCACAACATTTCTTCTTCTGCTTCTTCTTCTTCTTCTTCTGCTTCTTCTTCGGAAGTTGTTTGATTTCCGCGCGCTTCAAGTGTTTGGTTTGGTGTCGCCTGGTAGCATGAAGCGCCACCTGCTGGTCAGGAGGAGCAACTACATAGTCTTAATGCAGATAAAGTGAGGTATCAGACCAAATATACGAAATATATAAATAAATAAAAACACTATGTGCTACATTATAGTGAGATATGTATCTATGAAGTTATGTATGTATGAAGTATTTTATTAACACATTTGCAAAGGCACATTTATTATATGTTGCACAAGTCACATACAAGGACAGGTACTGTATATAGTATGTTTATCTTTATTCTAATAGTTTTTATTAGATTTTCAATTAAAATATCTTATTGTATTCTTCCAATATGTATTTTTTGAGACTTGATCTTGTGCTGCTACTTATTTCCCTCTGTACTGCTGTTATGCCTGTGAATTCCTCCCGACGGGGATCAATAACGAAACATCTTATCTTATATTAAATGAAAAATTAAATATGTACATGTGCAGCATGCTGTTTCCATAGTCTGACTCATGGGTTTAATTTTTTCCAGGCAGCTTGTCCATCAAATTATATCATCTTTCTACCCTACTATGTTATTTGCATAAATGCAACCCAAATGACTGCCAAAAAATGAGGAATGTTAATGTAATCTAATCTATCCATTTAATCCGGCCCTGGCTAGAATGACAGTATTTATTACACCCATTGTGTCGCAGAGGATTTTGATTACAGTATATATTACACTCAGGTGTGGCTGTAAAACAATGCCTCTGAAACTTCATGACTTTTATTTTTGTGTTTGGAGTTGTTAAGCCTACACAGCAGGGACATTAAATAGATAAACAGGGACACTGTCACCTGACCATGACAATAGCATACATATTACATATAGTTCTTGGAAACCTCCGTATATGCACATTTTGATGATTTAAAGCTCCAAATTGTAAGAAATTGGATTTTTGAGTCTCCTTCCTAACCCATCAAATACTGACACTTCGGGATTGCAAGTCAGGTCGACTGCCATATATGTTTTTATTTGACGAGTTGGGATCCCAAAGTGTCAGTTGTTGGTAGACTCAAAAATCAACTTTATTTCTAATAATTAAACATGTATTTATAGGAAAAGTATAGCCCTATATTCTATATTTCATGTGTATGAATTTAGATTTGATTTTAATGTCTTTACTCATCACGTTTAGAGCTGAAACCACTGTACTTGTATGTGTATACAGAAAAATATGTATATATTAGATTATAATTGATCAAATAATAGATTGGAGATATTTTTATTAATTTTCTAAATATTTTTAAGAAATATGTTATTTAACGTTGGCAGTTAATGTTCTTTCCCTTCATAGTGTGTGAATAGAGAGCCATGGGACCTTTTTTCATAAAAAAATATTTATGGTATTGAATGGCAAGAGACATATATTTCTATTTTGGTTCTGTTTGACTTGTGCCAACATTTTTACACAAAACTAAATGGTATTTTGCTCTCTTCACAACAAACTGACTGAATTAAGACAAAGACAGAACATTTTAAGTAGGTTTCTTGAGTAGTTCTGATAGGAACAATTCTTAACTGCAAGTAATGCAGAGTTTACCTGAGAATACCTTGTGTAATATTTACTAAATTCTGTGTGGAAATTGAAAGCTTTTTACATTTTTTCTCCAAATTTTCGTTTCGGTGTGACAAGGTGGCCCTCAGCATGTGCCTAGATCTGGCTCAAATTCTATCCCCATGTGATACAATAAATACAGCAATAATAAGCCACTTCATTGTATTATAAACCTTTTTTGACCCACTTTTAGACAAAAAAGGGCAGTGCTTCTTGTTTTGAGGTTTGGGAGCACCATTTATGATCAGTATCACTGTTTAGGGGGGTGTGGGGTGGTGGGGTACGCAACAGAAATGTGGATATCCATTAATTACATCTAATGGTACGTAATACATTTCCCTCCAGTGATAAATCATTTATCAACCTGATAATGCTGAGCTGTCTGCACTTTTGCATATGAAAAACGACTTTGCATACCTTCTTACCACAAATGCAATATTGATTTTAATTAATGTTATGCGTTTATAAACTCCTATGTTTATATCCTATTATGTAATGATCCTTAATATGCAGCAAATGCAGATGTGGCCTACAAACAACTTGTTGCAGGGTATAGAACAGCAGACACACAAACACACGAGTTATATACACATTTATTTGTTATTCTGCATAATGCTAATAGACGTAATGGGGAACAATGCTCTACAGAAATGTTGACATACATGTACCATAACAAAGTGTTCTGTGGTCACATAATTGTTCAGACTACTACATGCACACAAAGATGTTGCTTTGTACAGAAAACAGTCTGTAGCTCAGAATGTGTCTAATGATAATGTTCTCCAAAACTGAACAGAGAAAAATAAAACAAAAAAATCCCAAAACAAAAAAAAATGTAGGAGGCAGTATAAACAGAGAAATAAGATAAAACAATGCTTTATGCATTTTCAGGGAGCAAGGTTTGGTAAGCATGCATGAGTGACACAGACAATACCCATTCTCTCAGAGAAAATAAAGACACAACCTTTCCACTCTGTACAGTATCACAGATGATAACGCCATTGTGAGACAGTAAGACAGAGCACAGTCCATTTGCCGTCAGCTCACAGAATTAATTTCAGTATCCACACAAACATCATTCTAAGGGAGTATGGCTGATCAATCCAAATCCCTTGTTTCTCTACCCTACCTGTCAAAATGAAGGATTACTCGAGGCTAACACAGAGACGTGGTTACAACAAACGAGGGATGAAGGGAAAAAAAACAACGTTTAATTGAACAAAAAACAGGGGTTTTAACAAGAGGGTTATCGTCTAACCTTCCTTCGTAAAGAGAAAAAGACAAATGAATACCCCAAACAACCACCACTCACATTTTACTTTAGAGAGCACCAAAGAGTTTCCAATGAGGGATCAATAATCTCACATGAAAGATAATTGCATGAACTCTCTGATTACGTTAAATGATATTGGTCTCGGCCCACAGTATGTACACAGACAAAAAGGAAATATGGAGCACAACTGATCACTGACGTGATGTAACTTCTATTCTCACAGCCTTGCTTTATCCTAGACTTCCTTTCACACATTGATCTCTATTCCTGAGGGCATGCTGAGGGGTTAGAGCCTCTGAAGCTGGAGGGATTGGAGCACTCAATGGTGTCAGCATGGGAAATAATCGGATGTATCAGCTCAGTGACAGTAGGGACCTTTTCCTGACTGTCAGATAGATAATTCACTCCCCTTCATCCTACTTCTCAGCTCTTAAAGGTGCACTATGTAGTTTTGGGGAAGAAATCTTAATCAGAAGAGAAATATCTCCATTGACTGGATTATTTATGCCTAAACACACAAAATAAACAAACTCTCTTTGTTTTCATGACTGAATAAAATCAATAAAGGACAACACAATTTCAAACTGTTTATATTTGGCGGACCTGGCCACCTTTTAGCTTCAGATAGTGTTCTGGGGACCTTATTTTCCTCTGAGAACAGCTTTTTAATTCAGTTACGGAACAATAAACATTTCTGAGTTTGTATCTTTCTCCAAACACTACATAGTGCCCCTTTAAACTCTAATGCCCAAACTTTTCTTCCTTTGTTTGTGCTCCTTCCTGCCTCACTGAAGACGGATGCGGGTGGACACTGAATGCAGTACACAGATTACCCAGGAGGAGGGAGAGATATTGCCGCTCCTTAAATCCAGGAGCTGAGACATCAACGTGAGGTTTGACAACATCACCGTTCAAAAAAAGTACAGAAGTGACTCGTTAGCTGTTAAAGCAAAAACAGAGAATCTATCCAATCGGAACATCAGAGAGTTATAGAAAACCTGAGAACTCAATAACATTACTTGTATCTATTACATAAAGACCTGATTTCTCCTATAAAATTAGAATTTTCTGTACAGTGCTATATGAACAAAGCAAAATGACTTGCTGCCTTCTCATAAACAGCCGTGTTATGAAAAGGCACGCATCATTTCAACCACCATATGGCAGGAAATTGTGGTCGTGCTCCATTTTGGTTTAGAAAAAATAGAATCATTCTCAACGTTAATTCACAAAAAACATAAAATCCTTTGTGTGTGGCCATTGAAGTTAGATCATCTTGAGATCTTCTACAGACATGTGTTAGATTTCTTATGTAAATCTAACAGCGATATAAAAGGCCAAAAGTGGTCAATTTGGATCCCTCTTCCCACCGATAATCAAATTTGAGGTCCATTGATGTCTGGCACGAAGGCGCCAGACATGTAATAAGAAAAATAAATTAAAAGTCAAATTCTCATTTGCATGGTTTGTGAGATTCTGGTAGTTGTAATACTGTTTTGCCTCATATTAAAGATATAACATTTGAAAAATACAAGTAATTTCTGCCTGTACACTTACAAATCCCATAGACAGAAAATAAAGTGCCACAATTCTTGGCCTGCATAGATTGCAGTATGCGGTATTGCACATTCCACACCTCTCTGTGAGAACAAAAAACATGATAATAATAATAAGAAAAAGAGAGAAAACAACAAAAGATTTCACCCACATACTTCCTGTCAGTACCATTCTGGTTTGTGTGGCGTTCACAAACACACTACTAGTACACTCAGCCAAAGTGTCATGCTGAAACAACAAACAAATAATTCCAGCAATAAAAATTGGAATCAAAAGGCAACATACAACGGATATTTTCAGTCAGTGTAAAACAAAAAAGCGAGAAAGAAGACTAGAGAGAAAAAAATAACTCCTTTGGGTTTAAGTTTGACTGAAAACCGTTTTGTTCACAATGAAACACAATAAATAACAGTCCAAGACACTACGGATATACAAAAAAAAGATGCCTTAAACTTATCAGCAGGATCGGATAAACTTGCAGTAGTATGGAACAAATGTCAACAACGACATCAGGGCGCTGAGGATAGGATAATGAACACAATGCAGGTAAACAAACCATAAGGAAAACAACAACAAAAAATCCATAACTACTGTCAGAATACATGACATTACTGTATATGTTACTATGCAGCTGAGATAAATGAAAGCTTGTCAGTGTGCTTGATTTGGTCCATTGATATTAAAAGGAATATTGTATTTTTTCTGTGGTAGTCTGATCCTTTTGAACTGCCAAAATGTATAATTATAGTGTAAAGCATATATATGTGCTAATGACCAGACCTAATGTGCTGAATTAATAAATAGTCTTAACTCTGTTTTATGGAATCGCACTTATCTAGAAAGTACCAATCTAGACCTACATATTTCATATTTTATTCTTAAATCTACTTTTAGATGTATATATCTGAAGTCGAAGAGTAAATAAGATGTATTTTTGTGGTTTGGACGAAATCATAAAGGAATAAAATGTCTTAATGGCCCAGTGTGTAGGAGTTAGTGGCATCTAGCAGCATCACCTCACACTTCCCTAAGGTGGTTGCTAAACACGCAAAAAAAAAAAAAAAAAACCTTTCTGGAGTCAGTGTTTGGTTTGTCCTTTCTGGGCTACTGTAGAAATATGGCGGTGCAACATGGAAGAGAATCTGCTCCCTCTGTAGATATAAAAGGCTTATTTTAAGTTAATGAAAACACAACCCCAACCCCAACCCTAACCCTGACCCTGACCCACTAACCCTAACTCCAAACCCTTAACCCCAAACTCTGACCCTTTCTCCCCCTAAATCCCCGTAAAACCTACACACTGGACCTTTAAACCTTGTCCTAACTTGTGAAACTGCATGATAATTATTTTCAGAAGTATGATCTTCTGAAGTATGTCTTCAGACTATGTTCCTTTCCTTACTGGTTACATACATTATTTGGCAACTACAGATGCATTTGGAGGGATCAAGGTTTTTATGTCCTTCTTGCCCACCGTCATTTATTTGAAGACTGAATACAGAATGCTCAACTGAAAGTTCAACAGTCGTTATGAAAACCAAAAGCAATAATGTCAACGTTACAGTTTCATACACCAGTTTTCACACGAAAAAACATTACAGGGTCATCATGGGAACACTTTGCATTTCCACAAAAGGTAATGATATGTTTTTTTTAATAGGTCGCTACGATGCAACACCCAGTCTGAGGGCTCTTAAATTATCCCCCCCACCCCCTCCCCTTTCACATTACAAATACTTGTACCTTCAGTGACAGTTTTCCTTTGCCATCCTGTGCATTGTCATTGCCTTCGATGTCCTCTATTTACAGTGGAGCGCTTTCAGCAAACTAAGCACCGTAAAATATCTGTCTTTTTTTTTAAATGCATGCTTTTTACAGATAAGTCCCTCTGTGCATTTCCTTCTTTTGCTAGAAAAAGGAGACTGTCATTATGTACATCAGGAGGATCAAAGTGTCTACATAAGTTGATGAATTCTCTCAAGAGCCTTCTCTTTTGAGCCCACTGTTTGTCCCCAAAGTCGCTCTCAAATCTGCACGAAGCACTGCAGTTTCTTTTTCAGCAACACACAACAACACAAGTAAAAGGGACTTGTCATGCCATGCAAAAATATCTGTCACTACAACAGCACCCTTGTCTTTTCCCTTCCCGCTCTCCTGAACATCGGGCTGAGGTTGCAGTGGGTCTATTGTCCCTCAGGCGCTTCTCTCAAAGTCACATGCTGGTTTCACAGGTCGGTGACAGGCTGCCGTCCCCGGGTATCAGGTGGATATCTGATGTAAACATGTGGTTCTCTACTTTGTGTCCACTTTGGTTGCTGTCAGCCTTGACCTCCCCACCTGCCCCAACCACATCTTGGGTGCAATTTTGTGCTGCCGTCTTGGGCGACAAGGGCGCTACTGCAGCGCCCGCCACCTCCATCAGCTGCTTCTCCTCATGGTTCTCTGCGGACTGATCTTCATCACCGGGTGGTGTGTCCACCACCAGCCTCTTACTGGTCTCCTCCTCTGTGACTGGGAGCAGCTCCTCTGAACTGGGGATGAGCGGTGACATCTCTCCATCAGGGGACTCGTCTTCCAGGATGCTGGAGCTGATGTCTCCAGGAGAGGTAGTGCTTGGCGGTGTTAGTGGGCCTTCAGCAGAGGTTTTGGTGAAGTTTACCTTCAACCCCTTGATTTTCAGAGGGTTATTCCCTCTATGAGAACCCTCGAGGTTCTCCACAGCGCTGTTAAAGCTCTCCCCTTCCTCTATGTGGAGCTTTGATCCGTCACCTGGGTTGACGGATTCATAGAAGCCATCTTTGAGAGGGGCACCAGTAAAGCTGTCGTCCCTGCTGGCCCTCCGTTGCCTAAGATCCAGATATGGTGGTGCCCTGGGGTGTTTGATTTGATAGGGCACAGCTTCTTCCTCATCTGAGTCATCTTCTCTACAGTCTGCTGAGCAGCTTGCAAAGTTATTAGGTGAGGATGGTTGCACCTCCTTCATCTCAAGCTCTACTTCCTCTTTTAATGTGAATTCAGGGGGGCTGTGAGATTTCTTGGGTGAGGCAGGGCCGGTCATGGTTGTGCTCAGAGTGCTCATGGAGCTTGTAGTGTTGAGGTTAGTGAAGGACTGGGACTTGGTCATCTGGTTGTACATCTCCTCCAGTTTCTGCACATTGAGGTGCTGCGGGGTCCTGTTTGTCCGCTGGGGACTTCCGCTGGTGTTGATGGTTATCTGATGAGGAGTACTTTGCAACAGAGACTCTGGGTTTCTTTTATCTGGTGACTTCAGGTTAGTCTCAGAGCTGGCGTGCCTGGTAGAGCCCCAGCGGCCAGGCGACAGGTGGTTGTCCAGGGAGGTTTTGTCGTCTCCTTTCTCTACCACCACGTCCATCAGTTCCATACTGCGGGCAAAGGCATCTTTTAGGTTCATTGACACAATGCTGCCGTTTCTCTTGGCTCTCTCCAGTGCCTCCCTCCTCTTGATGGCCTTCTCCTGCCTCTTCTGCTCCTTGTAGAACTCAGAGAAGTTGTTGACAATAATAGGAATGGGTAGGGCAATGACTAGCACTCCTGCAATGCAGCAGAGCCCACCCACGATCTTTCCAAGTAAAGTCTGTGGGTAAATGTCACCATATCCCACGGTAGTCATTGTGATTGTAGCCCACCAGAATGAGGCAGGGATACTGGTGAATTTGGTAGCATCTTCATCTTTCTCAGCAAAGAAGACCAAGCTGGAAAATATCATGATGCCCATGGCAAGAAATAAAATAAGCAGCCCCAGTTCGTTGTAGCTCCGTCTCAAGGTAAACCCTAGAGACTGGAGCCCTGTGGAGTGCCTGGCCAACTTCAGGATCCTCAATATTCTCATGATCCTGAATATCTGCACCACACGGCGCACATTCTGGAACTGCAGCACGCTCTTGTTTGACTCAGTTAGGAAGATGGTGACATAGTAGGGCAGGATGGCCAGCAAGTCAATGACATTCAGTGGGCCCTTGAAGAACTTCCACTTGTTAGGAGAGGAGAGGAAGCGAAGGAGGTACTCCATGGTGAACCAGGCGATACACACTGCCTCCACATGAGCCAGCTGGGGGTTGTCGCTGGCCTGGCCGAACTCGTCTATGACCTGGAGCTCTGGTAAGGTGTTGAGGGACAGAGCGATGGTGGAGAGGACGATGAACAGGATCGAGATGATTGCCAGAATCTGAAAAGAGAACACAGGGGGGAATTAAAGATTAGTGGGATTCCAAGAAATTTGTTGTCTTTGCACACACTACAAATGCATGAGCCATGAAACGCTCAGTAAATCTATCTCTTTGTCTCTGTCAATCAACGTATTATGGCTCACTTGTTTTTGACAGATATGGGATACGCTGTGAATAATCATAGGCATCTAATTTGACTCAGAGACAGGAAAACATGCATGATTAAAGGCTGAGTAAAAGTGATATGAGTCTAATGGAGTGTCTGTCTTCGCTTAAAACGCCCTATGGGTATGTTCCTGAATGAAAATGAGCCACCCTTTTGCATATGTGATATATAAGCACATCACAGTGTTGTTTATGAGGACAAAGGAAGGCAGCATGGTAATGTAAAATGACAAACGCAGGCACAAAATGAGTGATTCAATCTTTGAGTGAATCCGGCATGGCAGGATGGATTGGCATATGAGAAGAAACTTTAAATAAAGCAAAATAACTAGGCCAGATTTCTATTTTGGAAACAGAGAAGTGTGTGTGTATGTGTGTGTGTTTGTGTGGGAGCGACAATAGATAAAAGGACCAGGGGATTTTGGCTCCACCTGTTGGCAACAGTAGAAAACTCCCTCCTTCTGTCTGAAAATATGATTTACTTGCTTTCACCAATAAAAGAAAAGTTACTGCAAAGTAGTTTTTGAAAACTTATGTTGGAAAATATAATACTTTGATACAGCTCCCTGTGCTTTCTGCTCAGTCAGGGAGTAGGTAAGAACATCCTGCATAATCCCATGAGGTCACTCGTGGCATGAGGCAGCATTTCAACTACAGCTCTCTAACTTGATCAGGGTTTATTGACCTCACCAGATTAAATCTTACATTTTCTGACTGAGGCTTGGTGTATGGGAAATGACAGTGTGAGCAGTATGGTCAGGGTTAGGGTTAGAGGTTAGGTCATCGTCTGTCTCGCTTCACTTTCTTCTATAGTACCTCACCATACTCTATCCAAGCCTCTGTCTTATTACCAGAGCCACAGATGTTACTCCTTTCAATGCTGCTGGGATTAGCTGATATCCTTTTTCCACACCTCAAACTCAGCTCATTGTCTCAACCCACACAGGTGAAAAGTCTCTGTCCTACACTCTATAGTACTGCAGCATAACCTCAGCAATCTACTGAAATCCAGTGCATGGAACAATTTGCATTCCTTTGTGTGAAGTCCTCTATGACCGGAGCAATATAAAGCCTATTAAAATCTAATGAACAAAGATTGAAGGGTCTCAGTCAAGATAGGAAAAACAAGGCACCGGGAATACTAATCACAAACCGCAAGTAAGTTGCAGAACACACTGATTGTCTTACATCAATTTGCACAGTGCAGTCTGGAGACAGCCACTTCATCTCCTGTGAGACTTGCGTATTTTAGCAAATATCACGTATTAGTGGCTATCATGCAGGGTTGTTTGAGTTCAAGGATTCTGCATAATTGTTCAGGGCACAGCCGTTTCTATGATGTATCCATTAGCCTCTAGCTTGCAGTGACACACTCGATAAAGGGGCTAAAGGCTGGTGACACTGCCTGAAATAGAAAAACGTTTTCAAAGGGGGAAATTCCTTTTTGGTGAGAAAGAGGGGACAAGGGGGTGTCATGGCCCAGCAGACGAGTGTTATCGCTAATTGAATGCTGGTGCTGATAAGGTTAAACCTGTTAGCAGCTAAGTGAGGCACCTGGCCCTGGCCTGGCACAGAGCTGAAAAGACGCAGATTGGTTCCAAACCCCAGAACTTTTTGGCAAGCTCACTGGAGGCTCATCCCCTGGTGCCAAGCCACTCGATCAGAAGACCTTTGCTTGTGTCCTGTTGCTGAACACCCTGGCACCAAGTCAGCTCCAGACGTAGAGGAGTAGATGAGGGCACGCGATAGCGATTTTGAGTTTATAGGCTTACTGGCGTACGCCTTTGTGGATTATTTTTTTCAGATACAGTGGAAGAATAACTATGATTTATGAAAATACAAGCAAAAGGTCGCTCATTCTTCAGAGGTCAACTGTTCTTTTGTAGAGGAGACAGTTAATCTCTTACTGTACCACACTTCAGAGCAAGCAAGCCCTTATAAAACTGCACTATGAACAGTGGGAATGCATGCAAACACTCTCAGAGACACAGACAGAAAGTGATTAATGTTTTCCCTGACCCACACCCATGCAAGCTCACCTTCCCACACACCCAGGCACCCCTCCCTCCATCAGCAGCAAATGGCATTTGAGTGTGAGGATGAGCAATTCTGCGGTGGCTTGCATTAACCTACTGTAATTGAGTGGGAGTAGTTAAGAAGATCAATTACTTGGACTCAGTCTTCTTTGCCCCTTATTTGCATGTGCGATGGCATTAAGGATAGCATCAAATGCTGCAAGCGCTGGATTAAAAGACAGAAATGAACGAAGCCAGGCCAGTTGACCTGGAAGTGACCCAGTGGAACAAAGCCACATGAGGCAGGAAATGAAGCAAGAAGTGTACACTTTCAAATCTCGAAGAGATTAAGCGATCGGGATTAAAGTGTCACTAGTATCCTGATCATTTAATGAAGGATACAATTACACCATCCTGAATGCAGAGCTTGACTACTGTCTGAGAGCAACAAAATTATTGCTCTTGTCCTTAAGAACTAAAACAAAAAGCAATTTAAAAGAAACATGCCGATTCAAAGTAAAACTGGCTCAATTTGAATATACAGCTAAATTAAATGCATCTGAATGGAAGCTCTCATAAGTGAGGCATGATATTCAAAAAATTAAAGGGGCACTACGTAGTTTTTGAGGATAAATTCGAAACTCTGAATTTTAATATTTACAATATTAATGAGGTAATAATACAAACTAATATATATTTTCTTACATAAGTAAATAAACAAGCTGTTCTCAGAGGAAAATAAGGTCCCCAGAACACTGTTTGAAGCTAAGTAAAACAATGTGAAACTGAGTTGTCCTTTAAAGTCAGTTTGTCTATTCAGTTTATTCAGTCAGGAAAATTGAAATTGTTTAGTTTATTATTCACCGAAGATCTTTCTCTTTTGGTTTGAACTTCCTCCCCAAAACTACATAGTGCACTTTTAAAAGGTTCTCACACTCTTCATTCAGCCTTCATCTTTCCCTCTCTACCTGTTCCTGTGACCTTAGGATGCCTCAGCCAGGTCATGGTCTGATTGGCTTAGATGGGAGGGCAATGTCCTCAGATGATTAGGTGATGTGTGTGACGTGCTTGAGCTCCCCGTGGCTATTTTGGCTCTTTTACCACCTCCACTGAGTCTGCAGCAAGGACTGCTTAGCATGACTGTGCAAGGGGAGAACAGCTTCACTTTGAGGTTTACAATGAGATGAAAGACAGATGGAGGGAGAGAATTATTGGACGTCACATGACTTTTATTTTTGTACAATACTCAGAGAATTTCCCCAGCGGGATACTTTGGTCCTTTACTCCTGGGCACATTATAAAACACATCATGAAAAAGTAAATCACTTGATGAATGTCCTTGCAAAAACAAAAACCAGCTGGCTCGACTCCTCAAGGGACAGCTTAAAATATAATGCCAGCGACAGTGTAGGAGGCAGTTTTAAGAGAATATCTTTTGTGCGTCAAGGGAGTGAATGTGCTTTAGCAACAGACACAATCTGAATTCCACAGCTCCTTTAAGGTGGTATTAGATCCACTGGGAGCAGGACGAGCGAAGTCGATCTGCAAAGGAGCCTCTCCTCTGAGCCACTCTCGATTTCCATTTTCAGCCACCTGTCATCTCAACCACTACTCTTGTAATTGCAAGAATCACCTTTCCCCATCCGCTCTCGGCTCCCACAGGAAGCAGTCAATAGGCCCACTAACTCCTCTCTTAATGTCCTGTCATTGGTGACAGCCTTGTGGTCGCACCCCACATCACCTCCTCTGCCCGCTTCCCCATCATTCCTTTCTTTGAGGGAGGAAAGGCACTGCTGGGAAGAAAAATAACCTGCACCACACCAGTGGCCCATCTGCCAGCTATGGGGGGAGGCTATTGATTGTGTACACATCACATTATGGACACTGAGCCAGGTCCAGCAGGCCCCTATTGATCTCCTTGCACAGAGCTCTTATGGACCATGATCCACCTCTGAGGTTCCCACTAACCCTCCCTCCCTCTACTTGTGTCATCAATTTGCACTGGACAAATTGAGCCATTCCTCAGGTATGATAATTTTTTGCTGCGGAATCAATCTGGGTGATTATGGCTATGGTAATGGGGATTGATCCCAGGACTTGTGTGTTATTTCATCTTCTTGGACTGTATCTCTTCCAGTGACGACCCTGTCAAAGCATGGGCGAGTGTTGGGTGTCAGGTAGCTATGCAGCTTCATGCATACATTAAAGGAGACATATTCTGCTCATTTTCAGGTTTGAGCATTTATTTTGTGTTACCAATAGATCAGTTTTACATGCTTGAATGTTAACACACACTGGTTTTCTCGTACTGTCCAGTGTTGCAGCACTGTATTGTTCCGTTTTAGCTCCTGTCTCTTTAAGGCTCTGATACCCGAATACCCAGGCTGCTCTGATTGGTCCGCTCACACATGCCTGAGCCAGTACCGCTAACAACAACAGAGCAGCTCTGCTTGATTAATATTAGCCAAACTAGCTGCTTGACACAATGCATATGTGTGACATGGTGACTTAGTGTGATGTCACGAGGCGTTTCAGGAGCAGTGTTTTTCCGTGGGAGAGAGGAGCTCCTGTTGGTGCAGACTTTGACTTTGATTGATTTTTTTTTTTGGATTATTAACTTTCAAAATATTTTACATGCAGAAGAACCTATAAAACACACAGCCAAGGAAAAAAAAACAAAAAAAGCATGATAGGGCTCCTGTAAAATAAAGCATAATTTGTTAAATTAATGAATTACCCTGCTAAGTTCACATGTACCGGTGGGCAATTTCTCTTCATTAATCAGACCACTGGCTCCATATGCTTAGGAGGAACTAAATGGCAAGATCTGAGTCCTAAATGTGCACAAATTTGGTTAGCGAGCCATTACCAGCTATTAATGATGGCACTGAGCAAATATGGCATTGTTAAGGAACCTGGCACACATACTTAAAGAAAGATTTATTAGGCATCGATAGTGAGGGTTATGACTCGAATACACGCACCCTTAGAGAGATTCAACATTAATCAACAAAAGAGGAGAGACATTTTCCCTCCCACTCTGTCAGGATTCTGCTGGGTAAGTGCCTTTTCCATGGCGCGTTTCCAGCGAGCTCACACGGAGAGGAGAAAAAGCAGTGTGGGGGGCGGGGTGATATTTGGTGGCCGTCCACTGTTTTGTCCCACAGCTCCTCCAAGGTTCAGAGAGATTTGGAGGAATGCCACAGTCATTACGATTTGGACAAACTCGAGTGAATTCCTTAAAAAATGGCAGGGGTGTGCGCGCAACCGAAATATGTCCCAATATTTTCTTTATTACAACTTTGCAACAAAATCAGATAAAAGAGACCACTCCAGTGTCCAACTGAATAACTATTTCTGGCAGCCCCAGTGGAAGTTGAGTGCATACTAATGAAGGCTTATTATTTCACGAAAAACTATTGAGCTGTTCATATATCTTTGAGTGCAGTCAATAATTGCAGTGGATATAACCCATTTGTCTTCGCATAACGCAGCATCACCACACTGTGTCACTTACAGTTTAATTTGTCATCAGTCAGCTCAACTATATTATGTGTCCCTCTTTGCTTGGCAACCTTTATGAGGAATATTGGCGTAATGTGATTAAAGTCACAATTTCAGGGTCAGGTCTCAGTGAGGCACTTTACAATCAGTCCGAGAGACAAACGTTGCATGCAAATGATTTGTCTTTGTTGGGGTTTGTTTGAAAGCACAGGGCCTTTGGTAAATCACCCATAATATCCCTCTGACACTGGACAAATTACTCACTAACACCCACAAACATCTAACTTTGGTCTTCGGTGTAAAAGGGTACAATCAGCATTCACTCCTGGGTGAAATTACAATGCAGTGGTCATTGGTATTTAATGTCCACAGCTCCTATTGGTATTGATAGAAACATCACAACCATGTGTACAAGCTAATTTTCACCAAAGTCCTTTCAGACAAGTCTTTCCATTTGACAGCCATTTTGGCAAAGCCCCCGGACAGTCTATCGAAATAAATGGGGAAGAAAATGTGCCACACAAACCACCATCTCTGACGTTACAAACTTTTCAAGTCAAAATATTTCACGCCCTTTGTCTCCTCTCTTATGATGTCTCTTTTTTCACCCCTTTTCTGGTGCAACACTATGATGCGTATTGCAGTTTCTGATATTGAAAAATTCAAAACTTTTTTCTTCAGTCACTGTTTCAAGCAGCAGTTGAAGAATTTTCAACTACAGTTCTTACATATTGCATATACGTCCTAATTTTGGTCTGAATGTGATTTCCCTTTCATGTTCTCCTAGCTCAAGACATGAAGCAGCAGGGGTCCTAAAGGATTAAACCAACACTACATGCTGAGGGTGTGAGGTTCCTGCAGCAGCACAAAACATTTTGGTCGAGTGGGCTGACACCATTTGAGAGGAATCAATAATCCACTTCTCATCAGTTTACAGGCCCCCCGCAACTTTTTTGCTTCTAGAGTGCTTGAGTTAATTTTTAGCAACAACATTACGCGGGAGAAAGTAAAGGACAACTGATGAATAAATAAATTCATCTACATTATTCAGGAGGGTCCTTTCACCATCCACACATTTTTCACCTGTACCGGTTCCCTTCATGGTTACCGTACTTTTCCTGTGTTTCCTGTGAACTCTTCTCCAAACTTCACTGTATCCCCTTTTTCGTACCGTTCTTGTAAACACATTGTTCATGTGCTTTTCACTCTCCCCCTCAAAGCCCTTTCACTTCCTTCCCAGGCTTTTTTTTTTTTTATACCAGACTGATATTTGTTTCTTTGTCTCGTTCTTTTTTTGTTGTACAACCGGGGAGGAAAGTGGGCTCGTATGAAATATTTATAGAAAGCATTTCGTCCGTCGGGCCAGTAGTGGCACAAACACGCCTTCATAGACCAGGCAACACAGCCGTGCGTGTCAGCATGTGGCGCTCTATTACAGCTCAGATGGGCTTAGGTTGAGTGATGCAACCATGATTAGCAGATTGAAATATCATAGGTTACACATCAACCAAACACATTGTGCTGACATTTCCCCCTTTGGTGTTGTGAAATTCTGTCAAATGCGGCAGTGTTTGAGAAGAATCTGACTTTCTTTTGTGATGCTGCAGTGGTGTTGTAGTGGTGCGGAGGAGACAGTTTGTTGTTTTCAGGCGCTGGCAGAGAAAGCCGGCTACCTAAAACTCTGAAATTTTCCAAACTTTCCCAAACTAGTCCCGTGGGACTAACCTAAGTACGTGTTGGAAGTTGAAAAGTTCAGGAAAATCAATGCAGTGCACAGCCTGTCCAGCTTTGCTTTCTGCCCTGTCAAATAAACACAAACTCGAGCAGAAGTAAAGGTTGGCAGCCATCTTCTAACTCTACTGTTCTCGACCAGTGAAGGAGCACATTATAAAGCAAAGGGTCTCTGATTTCATGCAAATTACATTTTTTGGCATCTGGAAAGAGCACAGTTGCTAACAGGGTTTATTACCTGGAATTAGCTGACAGCACTTTAAGACCGGAGTGCTGAAAGGTACGTGTTCCACGCAAAACGTTGATGGTCTGTGCAGAAGTATCAAGAGCACCACGCTTCTTCGAGCTAGTTAGCCCTACAGTAGCCTGTTATAACCAAACGCTAATAAAACATTTGCTACGTTGCTATTTAGAATAATGGCTAAACCTGTGTTTTAATGTAGGCTAATGCTCTTGGGCAGGACAAACCTGACAGCTAACATTCTCTAACTCTGCTAGCCTAATAGCAGCATGTTATTTGGATATTCCAGTCCTAAAATAGTTTATAAGCTAATTAGCTTGACATGCTAACATTTGGGGGCTACATTAATGCAAATAAACAGATTTTTTTTCAACATTTTTCCTGTTTTTTTTGGTTTCAACAAAAAGAAAAACCTCAAAATTGCGCACAGTTTTATAAAGAATATATAATGGGTCAACGTTAATAGTATGATTCATTGTCTTATTCCATCTAACTTTGTGTACATCAATATTCTATATTAATAAACAGGAAGGCCACTTACGGATAAGTAAACCGCAGTGCTGACCAGCGTAGCTCTTTTTAGGTGACGATGCAGCACAGCAAGGTAAAATTAAACATTTATAAGCAAATTGCCACACAATAAACTCACAGTCACACCTGCAACACCGATACTTCAAATGCTAAACTTGACATCAAAAGCCAGAAAAAGGCCATGTTTGGCTTCAACCTTGAGAGAAATTCCGCAACTGTCCTTCTCAATCAAGTGTATTGACAAACTTATTTAAAGCCCTGATAGGATCCTTGAGCCATCCGCTTACTGAAATAGATACCTTATGCTTGGTTCACCCTACTGTACTATATCCTGTAACATAGCCCTCGCACTCTGGTATCAGGTTTCTACACCCACTGTAGTCTTCAGGAGGGATATGATTGCAGTTTAACAATACCTCATCAGTGCATTAAAAAAAGATTGAGCTTATGCTATTTCTGTGGACGACTCAGCAGTTTTTGCGAATTAAGCGATGGATTGTGAAAGTGGTTCCTGCTGAGACCAAGCCTCCCAGGAAGGGCAGTGAGGAAAGTCATGCAACTCTGTGCCGCAAAGCATTTAATACAAAGAATAAACTGAGATTCAGGACAATGTCTTGATTAGTCTTAGTGAGATCATCACTTTTAGCTCCTGTCACTTGTGGCCAACTTGTAATCGTGCCAATCTTTGTCCCTCTCTTTATCTGGCTCCCTTCACTGTCCGTCCTCTGTAATCTGTCCATCACTATTACCCGCTTTGCCACCTTGCAGCCAATCACGACCCGTGACTTTCACAACAGAAATGTCAGGAGGAAAAAAAAAAAAAAAAAAGAGAGGGAGAGAACGCAGTCGCAGGGGGAGAGCCAGCTGTATTAAGCTGCAAAAATAACAAAGATACGGGAGCAAAATTCATTTATGAAATAAAACTAATTTATAAGCTTAAAAAACTTGCAGTAATAAACAACAGACAGCAGTCCTAGCGGGAGAGAATCCAATAAAACTAATTCCTCTAGCAGTAAAATATGTAAGAACTTGCCCGGAGCTGTGAGACAGCCGGAGCTGGAGGTTTGCTTGTGCCTTCGTCTTTTGTTAACAATTATTCATTGCTGTGTTCTGGTGATGGTCAAGATATATACGTTTACATTAGGGGCCAATTTAAACAGTGTCCTTCCTTCATGTCCTACCCTTGCCTGGAGAGATGGAGGTGGTCGTGGAAAGAAGAACATGTGCGTGTGGGTATGTTTCTGTGCCACTACATGGCGTGCATGTGTTTCCGGGTAGAACAAGCCTTTGGCCTTTATGGCGTGGCAACATTATTAACCTATGCGCCTCCGACTTTCCCTGGAGGAGAACAGCAGGCAGACCGATACAGCGAGTACCCTCCACACCCACTGATGCACATGTACATGTGCATGAGGGCGTACATATGAGCTAATTATACCTCTAAACACATGCTCATTATGTTATGTCTGCATGTGCGAAAAGATGAAGCTTTAAAAAAGGAACAATGTCAAATGACAGCGACGTAATTGCAGCAGATAACTTTCTTCTGTGCCGGATAATTTGCGGCAGAGCGGCTCTGCGTTCCCGCCGGGGGAAATGTGCCGTCATGTGTGACAGAGAGAGAGCGCCAGAGAGGGCTGAAGTGTAATTACCGCTAAGTGTAGTAGCCCTTGTGCCTGAGTAGTGATCGCTGTGTTAATCACTCGGCCAAGGCCCCCATAATCAACACTTCCTTCGAGCCACAGACCAAAAGGAAGGAAGGAGAAGTAAAACACGCAGCCCCACAACGGTGAATATTCATGATGTTCTGCAAATAACTTGACGAGGTGCTCGCTTGCTCCGGCACACGCCTGTACGTATGTAGATAAGAACACGGCGAGGATCTCTTACAAGCTCCCTGCTCCCCTCTACCCCGGAGTCTCCTGATAACATCATCCATCTGAGCTCGGAGGCAGAGGGAGGATGGAGGATGGAGGATGGAGGATTGGAGGATGGAGGATGGGAAGGTGGGACAGCAATATTGAAAAAGTGTGTTTGCATGCGTGTATGGTGCTTTCCAGAAATTTTACTTGGAATAAGAATTACTCTCCCGTCACCTCTCCTGGGCGCTTTTTTTTTTCCCCTCTCTCCTTCACAGATAAGGCTGGGAAAACCTCACAGGAATAACTCTCCTCCCACACACATATGCACATACACACACACACACGCGCGCACACGCGCGCACACACGCGCGCACACACACACACACACACACACACACACACACACACACACACACACACACACACAAATAGGTACAAAGCTACCTGTCTCTTGCTCTCTCGCAATCCTTTCTCTCTTTCCAAAACACACACTGTCACATTCAGCTTCACTCAGCAGGCTCCCATAGCTCTCGGCACTACACCGGCACATTTAAAAAAGAGAATTCCCCCGCTCTCTCTCTCTCTCTCTCACTCTATCCACCCCCTCCTCTCGTACATCTATCTGTTATCCTCATGGAGAATGTCTTCCAGCTCTACTCGAGCCGAGCAGAAAGCAGCTTTGTGTCTTAAACATTGTTTTTCTGCCGTTGTGCTCTCCCATTCAGCCGAGTGATCCGCAGAAGCCCCCTTTGAGCGGCGGAGTGATGGAGACAGATCTCGGGGTAAAGAGAGGTGACGCGTGCCGAATTCCAACAATGTGACATAACATTTGCAGTTGCGAGAGTGAACCCGCCCCAGCACTTGCATTGTTAGTGACCTTAGATACATTCAGAGTTCAACAGAGAGCTCCTGCACCCACAAGAGGGAGCTCCTCACCCCTTCTTTCTGAATTCAACTGGTGGAAATGTCTTTTTGTGACTTTGTTATTTGATTTTCTTTTTCCCAAGGAGGTCAGATGGAGGTGGGGAGAGAACTCAAGCTGCCTGGGTTTTGATGCGCAAAGGAGGAGTTGAGATAATCCCTCGGCTACTCCCTCTATCCTTCACGCAGAGAATGAAAAACAGACACTTTCTTTCTCCCTCCGTCTCCTTGTGTGTGTCTCATTTGGGATTGCAGGAAGACTAGTGGTCACTGAGGACCCGGCTAATCCTAATCAAGTATATAAAGCTCAACCCCGAGACTCCCCCCTTCATCTATATTCCCCACGACATCGGCATCCAGCATCTGCACCGACACCTTCACAGCACAACTGTTTGACTGCCGGCTTCAGACGTGTGCATTGTGTCAATCTCAATTGTACCTCTCACAAAGTCTCTTTCAAGTTATGTGCTAGCGGTGCAAAACTCCCCATCCTGGCTCGGCTGATTTATTGTTATTCAGCTTCACTTCCAAGGAC
>OMLP01027119.1:0-17342 GCA_900302685.1 Spondyliosoma cantharus | reverse complement strand
ACGCCTACATACGACGCGCGCACACACACACACACACACACACACACACACACACACACACACACACACACACACACACACACACACACACACACACACACACTCACAGTCGAGTCATAAAGCGGCTCCAGATAACTTAAGCTGAGTAGAGGGACTCGATGACATCATGACAGCTACAGGGCAGCGCTGCCTTTTCCATGTTTTCCTTTGCCGGAGAGAAAGTTTACCTTCTCCACAAGGAAGGAGGAGGAGGAGGAGGAGGAGGAGGAGGAGGAGGAGACGTGATAGAGGGATCAGAAGGAGTAAGAGGAGAAAGGCTGAAGAGGGAAAAGTAAATTAAACACAGGCAGAGAGAGAAGAAAAAGGGTAAAGACATTAATTGTGTTTTCTTTGCTTTCATACGATGCACGTCATTAAATAACAGCGTCAGAACTTAGACGTGATCTTTATAAACCTCAACGTCACAGTGCAGCTCTGTGCAGTCAGGACAGGAACTTATACCATGTAACTTAAGTACTAAAGTAACTTAACTTACAAACTAGAGGTCGACCAATAGGTTTTAGAAGACCGGAGACTGAAAACAGTTTCCTCACGTTCTGTACTTCAGTATAATTTTGAGGTATTTTTGCTTGAGAGTTTCCATTTTCTGCTCCTTTAAACTTCCACTCGACTACATTTAACTTGTGACATGTAACCAATCAGACTGAAAACGAGAGCTCGAGGGATCAACAGGAGCTTCAGTACAAACTCAACTAACGAGGGAGGAGCAGCAGGTGGAGACACGCGGTGATAACGAGGATGATGTCAGACAGGTGAGGAGGGAAACCACACCTGTCTCATCCTCTGGACGTGTTGGCTGCAGTCGTTCTGTGATGTGTTCACTGTCATCAGGTCTACATGAAGCTACAGCAGCAACACATTCTCCAAAATGTTGAACTTCTCCTTTAAGTAATTCAGGAGTTTTTTTTCTGTTCTCTGACTTTCGACAGAGAAGCTGAAGACATAAACGTGACGCGGCGGCGAGGAGAGAGCGCCCGTCTGCCTCCGTGTGATTTATTAAAGAAGAAATACGTGCTGAATGACAGCGAAGTGGAAGTGAGACAGACAGAAAGCCTCATATCGTTTTATTGAAGCTGGATACAAACCCCCACAGTTTGTCCTCGCGTAACGAGCCCGTTCGACCCCTCAAGCTGTCAACGCTCGGCTCATATTAACACACTCGCCTCTGCTCGGCTTCCCAAAGGCTTCTTACATTAACGTGCTGCTCTCGTACGGCAGGTCAGAGGGGCTAAGTGAATATTGGAGTTGTGCATTTGGGAAATTGTGCCGCAGGTACGCGAAGGTTGGCTCATTGTGGGATATAAAGGCCATTTTATGACCGTTAGTCCGCTCTGAGGGAAGTGCTGACATTACAGGCGACGCGAGAGGCGTCACTCTGACTGCTTCTCCCAATATCAAGATTTAGTTTTGGCATTTTATCTGACAGTGGACAAACACAGGTCCTGGCAGCACATGATTGTTTCTCTGTTTATTATAAGATCATTTATTTTTATACTTATGATTTAATTTGATGCTGTTGTGTTGTCAAGTCCCTCATGCTGCTATTTCGAGCTCGTCTTGAATAAAGGTTATATAAAAAGCATCAAGACCAACTGAAGCACAGCACAGATCTTCAATTTCAAAACACAATATTAGACTTTTTGCAAATATAATTTAAAGAGGTCATATAAAGTTAATTTTCAGGTTCATACTTTTATTTAGATGCTCTAGTAGAAAAGATTTACATACTTTAATTTTCTAAAAACACATTATTATTCTCATATTGTTCATCTCTGCAGCACCGCTTTACACACTGTGACCTGAACACTTTGTTTTAGCCACAGAGTGAGACATCTCGCCTCTGTTCAATCTTTGATGAGAGTTGAACATGTACGTTACTTAACTTTCAGGATGCAGCCAATCAGAGGCAGAGCAGGGCGGATCACGTGAGCAAGGTAGTGTGATCTAAAATAACCATGGCTGCGGTACATCCGTATGTATTCTTTAATAAACGTATAAATACATATATTTACAGAAGTAACGGCTCGAGTTTAAACCAGGCGTTTGAGGCAGAGCAGCAGTGTTTCCTGTGGCTGGACCTTTGGACTTTTTAACTTTGCAGAACTTTTACATGCAGAAAAATGTTTCATAGCACAATAAAGGAAAGGCAACACCCCCAAAAGTATAATATGACTTCTTTAAATCACATTACACGTAATTTATCATCAGAAGCAAACGGTTACAAGATGAAGTAGACAGCAAGACTGAGGAAACGTTAACAGGGATTCATTCAGGTTGCTCAGGTTAACTGGTTCAGTGGAGGAAGGCTCAGGCTCAGGTGGAGGCTCAGATGGAGGCTCAGGTGGAGGCTCAGGTGGAGGCTCAGGTGGAGGCTCAGGTGGAGGTTCAGGTGGAGGCTCAGGTGGAGGTTCAGGTGGAGGCTCAGGTGGAGGTTCAGGTGGAGGCTCAGGTGGAGGCTCAGAGGGATCTGGCAGGAGGCTGGACGGCAGAGTGGCTGTGGAGCCGGAGCTTGGACTCGCTCAGGCTCCAGGAACGACGAGGAGACGTAAAATCATGGAAGTTTCCAAGTAACACAAGTCACTGGAAGTATAACGAGAGGCGCGGCCATAAATACCACGGCGTCGAGTGGAAAACAATCTGGCAGCGATCGTAGAGATGATGATCAGACGGGCTGCAGGTGTGCGAGCAGCAGGAGCTCTGGCCTCCGACGGAAACCACGGCCAACCTCTGAAAGTTATCGGACCAAACGGCTCAGATCCTCACAGAGGAATGAATCATTATCCACTGAGTTAAAGCTCACATGACGACGTAATTACATGGTTCGGTCACTTCACGGAGACCCTGAGGTACGAAGTGGACGGGACACAGACGTCAACACTGTCGTTTCTAAACTATGAACTAAAATTCTGGACATATTTTACAAATTGCCCCTTTAATAGCTGCACGTCTGCAGAAGTCGCTGTTGATTGGCCGTTTGTGACTGTGAAGTGGTCGGTGTTGAATTGATAACAGCAGAGGTTTGATCCCTCTCATCGCTCTCCTCGGCTCCAAATCGATTTTGACACGCACACAAACACACACACACACACAAACACACAAATACACAAACACACACACGTACAGATGCACCTTTTGTTTTTTCCAGGACGGTTTCTGGGAAGCGTGGAAGTGGCTCTGAGTCAGCATAATGAACATTTGGCTTGGACACACCGAAATCAATAACAACTGTCCAGAACAGGGTGGTCCACCACACCTTGTCATCACTCACACACACACACACACACACACACACACACAGTGTAGTTTACCTCTCATTGTCCAGGTTTTAAGTGTGTTTGACAGGAGGGCCGGATTACACCGCTATTGTCTTTCTTGGCATCTCCATCCCATAATAATATTTTGACACATTTATCCAAACACTGGAACACACACACGCACGTGCACACTAATACACGATGAACGCAGTCGAGCCGAGGCTGAAGGTCGTCACGTCTGCACCGAACACTTTATTCATTCCCGGCGTCGCGACTGGATTCACTTCAGACGACTCTGAGCCGCCGCGAACTCCTCGCGAGGCGACGAAGACTTTATACCGCTTATATAATCTACGAGAACGAGGAAGTAGAAGCCGGACCAGCTCGGTTACGAATGAACCAACTGACCCGAGTAATTAGCAATCATCCGAGAGAGTCTGAAGATGATGAGTCGGAAAGACTCGGATCAGCGGTCAGCAGTAGGAAACTGTGGTTGTAATACGACGCTTCAATTATCTGAAACGATGCAAACTGAGATGAAACCCTGAAATTCAAATTACATGTTGTGGACACGAACAATGTGAAAATTACACTCGTCTGCACAACAGCTTGATTTCAGCCATGAGGCAAAAAGCTGTTGCAGGAACTGATTAGAGTCACCGGAGGGACGGAGACATGTTTTGAGATCTTTGCTCCAAACATTAAAAACATGTCACGGTCGACCCAAAAAGTCCCTTTCATTTAGGATTAGTCACGGTTTCAAATCTGCTGAAAGGTTTGGACGGGGATTTGCCAGAAAGAGGCGAAGCACTCGAGTGTGTGTGTGTGTGTGTGTGTGTGTGTGTGAGTCTGTCAGGCCAAAGTCAGACGTAAAGAAAACACAGCAGGAAGCGCTCACGTCCTCTCCTCTTCATCGTCTTCATCACGACACGTAAACTGTAGTGAAGAAAGTCGACGTGTTGCAGCTTTAAAAACAGTAAAAATGTCGCCTCTTCTCCACTGAAACGTATTCAATGAGAACGTTTTTGCTTTAAGATAAAACCCTTAGGTAATAAAATTAAACTGCACTGACATTTAACCTTCACGTTACTCTGAAGCGCTTTGCAACTCTTCCTTCGATCGCTGCTTCACGTCGTCACACAGAACTGATTCCAGTTTCTCCTCGTAATGAGAACAAGCCTTAAAGCTGCTGCTTGTAAACAAACTAAAGTTGTGTTTGTATTCGGCGTTACTCACCGGAACTCATTGCGTGAATCGTCGAGGTCAAACAAATGTGTTGAATGCATTTCCGTCCTCGTAAAACATGCGAGATGTGTTTTTATAGACGTTTAAAGTCAGGCGTTGTTTACGTGTTTACCTGCTCGCAAGCTTCTTCTTCTTCTGTGTTTTTATTGACGGTCCGCCGCCACCTGTAGGCCGAGCGGTGAAACCAGCTGATAGAAAGTACATTAGAGACGAGCTCGTACCAATAATGTAAAACACATTCTGAATGATATCATATAAAACAGCTCCGTGATGCAACGAAAGGTTCAGATAACGCTCCACAGATCATCGATTGAGTTACAGAAATATTTATGAGAAACAGAGCGTTCGTGTGTGAAGCTGGAGTCCAGAGCACAGACTGTCCTTCCACTTCGTCTCTGTGCTGCTGAGACGGAGAAGAGAAACAGAGAGACATTTCTGTGGCAGCCGACGGAGCACAAACTCATTTCATCTCACTCTCGAAAACCCAAAGAATGCTGGTGCGAGCCTCTGTTTTGAATTGTTCCGCTTGTGTTTTCATTGGAAACAAATGCCTGTGTTTTGTTTGGGTAAAAGTCAAGGGGTCATATTCGGTAGGAATCAACAACAGAGAGCGTTTTGAAACCGCGGACAGGAGATCCAACATTATTGAAGAGAACAAGGAGTGATCAGCATTTTAAAAACGTGTTTCTGCTCAGCTCCGTGACCGCTAAAGACCCGAGTGTGTGAGTCCACGGCAGGTTCTGCTCGTAAACCTGGAGAAACAAATCTAAACACTCAATCTCACCGAATCTTAAAATTCAGCTCGAATAGACGCTTTGCTTGCTGCTTTTTGTTCTGTCTCACCTTCTCATCATGACTTTCTCCTCTGTCTTATCTCTCTATCTCACCTTTCTGTGTGTCACAGCCTCACCCTCCTGCGCGCCTCACCCTCGTCCTCCCCCGCCTCTCCTGCAGCCTCCAGGTGAAAGAGCTCCTTTCTTCGGGCATCTCTCGTGCAGCTGCCGCCTCCAGTAAACACCTCGGGGTGCGAGGGGCTCTCGTGGCTTCCAGCACCTTCCAAACAAAGACGGCGGTTATGTGTTGGCCCGGCTTTTATGTAACCTGGCAGCAGGTTAGAGAGTCTGCAGAACCAAAACATCACAGGTTCAATCCTCGCAGCGGTCAGTGTGTTTACACGCTCGCTGACTGCACCACTGTGCGCCGCTGCTCCTGTTAAAGGTGCAACACGTCGCGGTTGAACCACTTTTACTTTGACACGTTATTGTCAGTACCTGAAACAAACCGCTGCACGTGGCTGAGAGGAGCAGAACCTCCTCCAGCCTCTGCACACAACCTCCTGGGTTATTTTACTTCATACTGAGAAACTCACTTGTAGCTGTTCTGCATCTCATTACGACCTCTCAGCCCTCTGGTTTGTAGCTTCGCCTCGAGGTGTAGCATGTCCTGATTCTGGGACAGAGAAGAAGTTCAGCTACAACCAGCAGAAAACAGTCACGACTAACTTTTTGACGTCTTGGCAGCTAACTAGCTCGCTCGAGCGCTGAAGTTGCTGCACTCGGGACGGCGGTCGGAGCTCAGGTTGCTAATGTTAGCCTCTAAAACGCAGCTAGTGTCCAGGTGATGAAGCCGTGTTGGTGTTTATTTGATGAGCTGATTGATGGTGTACACGCTTTTCTGTCTCCATCAGATAAATAGAAAACATGAGAGAAATGACGGCATGTTGGAAACGTCACGTCGCCATCGACGACTGCTGGTGATGTACGAGGGTCTTGGAGGGCCGTCCCATTTCCTAGTGGGAGATTTCAACCAACAACCCCTCGTGTTTCTGTTCTGAAGGGCAACTGGAAAATGAGCTGTAGTGGTAGAAATTGAAATCATAAATGACCACAGAGGTGGATTATGACCTCAAATCACCTGCCGAGGTGGTTTGAGATGCGTTTGACCGACGTGTCTCGTGTCCTGATGCTTGACGTCTTGAATGTTTATTAGTTCTTGGAGCTTTTTTTGTTTTCTTAGCGAGAAGAGACATTTTTTACATCGCTGGACTGTGGCTGAGCTCGTGCACTGACTTCAGACAGCGTGCACGCTAATGCTTTGAGCTTAGTGAAGATTTCAGCCGATAAAAGGATAAAAAAAATGTGTTTTGAGATCTTGTTCTGTCATTTTGTCCGTTGTGTGTGTGTTTTCTAGTGGCGGCTTCTGTTTTCCCTCCTGTGCTCCTCCCCGGTCTGATTTTCCCTCCACATCATCTCCTTCATCTTCACAGAGTTTTTTCCGTCCATCAGCTTCTTCCCTATGTCTAGTATTTTTCCATTCATTACCCTCACCTGTGTTTCTCCGCCTCCCTCCACCTGCAACTCGTCCCCTCGTTAGTTTAGTCAGTCAGAGTTTTCCTGATCCTGCCTTGATGTTCAGCTGTTCCTTGTTTCGCCACGATTGAGATAAGAAACGCTCGCCTGCCGTCTCGTACGTTTGCTCCACTCTTTCTGCTCCGGCACGACAAGTTTCTAACGTTTTAAATCAAGTTTCAGTTCAGTTCAGCTCCAGAAATGTTCTGTACGCTTTACATCATCAGGAGGAGGAGATGAGGACTGATTTTTCATTCTTGGGTGAACTGTTCCTTTAAAGTCTGACTTCCTGTTTCGCCCTCGTCAGCGACTGATACTGCTGTTTTTCTTGGCGCCTCTGAACGATGGATGAAAGCAGCCCGAGTGTGTTTGATTGTTTCAGTCGTCTCTGATTCTACTGGACTTTTTGTCCGGCGGTCGTTTTAAAGTCGCTGGATCGTTTCGGTCCTCTTGATTCACCTCGGTGGTCTTGGCTCCTCTTGTTGCCACGGCGAGGGCAAAGGGTAGGTGGGCGATGATTGATGACCTGGAAGTAGAGCTGACATTATTCACAAGCAGGTGCAAGGCATCATGGCCGCCCCCCTGGGAACGGTACAGCAACAACCCAAACCTGAACATCTGTCTGCGGGAATGGTGTGCGTACTCGTGTGTGTGCGTGTTTGGCAGGGTGGCCCGCGATGATGGTGTGTGTTTGGCAGGGTGGCTTAGCAACAATCAGGTAAAATGCCCCATTATGAGCATTCTTTACTTCTTAGATCCCAGAAGTTGTTTATCCAGTCACAGACATCATTACACTGCAGGCCAGCACGGATAAATTTAGCATGAGACTCAACAACCATTTCAGAGCCGATGTTATTGGAAAGTCTGTCGTGTGATTCCAAACTGATGCATCCACTGTGGAAAACAAATTGCTGGCATTAAAACCAAAGCACATTGCGGCTTACAGTTAATGCAGATAGTTATCCTCAAACTTTCAGTTCGGTGGATAAAATTGCCTTTTCGTGCTTAATTGCTTTCAGGGTCCTGTCGGCTGGAACCAATCAGAGCGCGGATCAGACGGAAGATGAACCGCGTTGGACAGGTCGCAGGTTCATCTGTGCCGCAGAGTCTCCGGCCCACCTGAAACTCTCATTAACACACTCAAATTGGTGCAACTGTGCCCACCATTGACCCGTCGTGCCTTACTGTGGGAAAACGAGAGCCTGGAAAAGAGCTCCGACTCTGGACCGAGCCAACTGGCAGCGCCGACGAATCAGTGTTGCCCCGCAGCAGCACAGGGCGAGAATACAGTCGGAGCAGGAGCTGCTGAAAGCTTTAGCCCATCCACTGCTGTCAGTTTGAGAACATTTGAGGTTCTTTAAAGGAGGCGACCACAACCGCAGAGACCAGGCGGTGTGGATGTGATCTGGACCCACAGCGATCCCACCGTTCTGCTCCTGACTCCCACACCTGCACCGTCGATCAAGACTCGAGACGGGTATGAACAGAGTCCGTCTTCCTCTGTGCTCGTTTTCTGAAAGCGTACAGATGCGGATGATTGACGACCACAGAAAACAAAGAAGTCTGAACACTGGCAGTCGTCAATTCAGTTCATTAGATTGATCCAGTAGAAACCAGCGTTGAGCCGATCCGTCCAGGAGATGTCGAGGAAACTTTGACCTGCTGGTGCTGCCCGAGGAAAAGTCCACATCACCAAAGAGAGATCAGGATACTCTGTTACTGTACTTCAGTATCTTCCAGGTATTTGTACTTCACTTGAGTTTACCTGACACCCTCTGAGTCAGCGTCAGTCCAGTAGAGACCACGACAGTCTGTAAATGAGGCCTTTTCAGTTCAGGTCCGGTTCAGATTTAACGTGCAGATTACAGAACTTCCTCTGAGTGATTCTGAGATAAATACGGGCCTCGATGTCTCCACATGGTGTCTCACCGTAATTTCCTTCCAAGCGGTCACAGTTATCTTTGACTTAACGAGCCCATTTAGAACAAATTCCTCTTTCCGATCGTGTGCACTTGGACACAAACACATCCGCACAAACAAACGAGCGCTCGAGTACGAATCCATCTGCAGCCCGTTAGGTGGAAACAAACAGGCTGTCAGAGCAACGAGCCTCTCGCTCTCGTCTGACGAATAACAACCGTCCATCAAACTCTGCCTCCACATTAATCATCCCAGAAAAGCCTCTTTCTCTCCGTCTCTTTCTCGGGGTGATGCGAGGCGAGCGAAGCCGGAACATTCGAGGAAAAACTCTGCCCGAAGGAAATTGCCTTGGAGAGAAGTGATATTTTCTTATTTGGCGGCGGCTGTGTTTGTCCAGCACCTCGCAGAGAGAGCAACGCTGTTTTCTTAATGACGAGCAACGGGTGGCGAGGAGGCCGACCGACTCCCTCCACAAGGTCGTCACAGCAGGAGAGGAAAGAGAAGGTGAGAGGAGAGGAAGACCGAGAGGACACAGTAGAAGAGAAACCCGGAGGGATCGGAACCAGACAAAGACAGAAGGAAAGAAAAGAGACGTGAGATTAAAGATGAGATGATTTTTTTGTTGTTTTCTCTTCTGTTCCAGCTGTTTCCAGCACATTTGTGACGTGAAACACGACGTCAGTGACAAACAACGCAACACTTAGGATAAAAATCACAGACGGCTGCCTTGCGGGTCGACCCGTGTTGAAAAAACCTGTTTAATTTTGTAGAAAAGCGTCATAAACCTCCAGAGCTGCTCCTTCACCTCCGCTCAGTTTGCAGAGCTCTGCGTTGTTCCTGCAGGCGACTTCTTGATTGTGACAACGATAAAAGGACAAAAGGCCAACAGAACCCACCTGAAGCACAAAGTCCACTTTGTTTGGCTGCGAGTGCTGTGAAACACTCGGGACCAACATGAAACAGAACAATCTGAAAGTTACAATCGGTTCACTGGTCAACATCTGTACACATCAGTCCAGGTTAGAGGCAGTAAGTGAGAGCAGGTGCAGCATGTTCACCCCACATACTGCGGCTTTAATTCAACTCATTACGGCGGTTCAACAATACGACACTGTGTCACTGAAGTGAAGCTAACAAAGACTGAAGGTGGTCGACAGGAGGGAGAAAGACGGCTTTGTTGGGGCAAAACTCTGAGGAACTGCAGCCAAAGTTCAGATGAGCAGATAAAAACACGCCGAGCTCGTAGTTTCACAGTTCGCCTGTGACGGGTCGGCTGAGGGGTCTCGATCAGCTGTTTCACTGTGAGGCGCCGGGTCGCTGGAAGGTTCTTCAGAAGGTTCGTCGCAGGTTGTGAGGGTCCAAACGAATGTGTGAATGAACGATCAGGTATCTCCAGGTAAGTTACAGGTGTTATCTCCTGGAGTCTGGGATGGCGGGCGGCTAACTTGAAGGGAGATAAAACAATTTAATCGAGCGGCTCATCTAAACTTTCCAAATGTTATTGGACCGAATGGCTCAAACTCTGACAGTGAAGCGGTTCATGTCTCGGGAGTTGTGAAGAATTTATCCACCGTTTTACAGACGCGTCTTTCACAGTGACGTCAGTGACAAAACGTAACGCTTCAGATTAAAGACGTGCTGCCAGCAGGAATGAGGTCAGTAGTAGATTTTTGTCTTTGTCCTCTAACATCATATTGATTAGGGGACGATGACGGTTAGCTAGCGATCGTTGTTGTTACTGTTTGTCTACATTATGCAGTGTGATTGAATTTGTACCTCGCTAGCAAAACGTTAGCTTTGAGCTGAGTGGACTAGTTTTTACCTTCTGCTGCTGCTGCTGGGTCGTCGTGGACGTTTCCATCACATCAGAACCTGATGGGATGATAATCATGTTTCCAGGTGTCACTCAGACCCTCAGGTGTTGCCGTGGAAACAAAGTTATTGCTTGTGAAAAACTTTGATGGCAAAACACATGAAAATATAATTTATTTTTCCTGGATGAAGTGTCCAACCAACGGAAATCATTAATTATTGATAATGGACCCCTGACTTATTTATTAAGTGTGTGTGTGTAAGAGTGCCAACTATAACTTTGACTTGGTTTCATTACAGTAGCTGTGTGTGTGTGTGTGTGTGTGTTTACTCGTGTACTTTCTCTCTCTCCCTCTCTTGTGTTTCTCAGAAGCGTCGAGGCCGTAAATCGAACGACTTCGCTGTAAATAACAGGCGAGTTTGTCTCGGGTCACTTGAGACGCGTCGTGGATTTATACTCACACACGCTCATTCATAACTATCAGGACGAGGCTGGGGCTTTTTTTTTCTTCTTCTTCTTGGGTCCTTAAAAGCTTTTCCCACAATCCTCCATCTTTCCCCTGGTGTTTCCTTAAGCCAGAGTTCATTCAGTTTAAACATCATTCACTCACATCTGAGTTATTGTAGCTCGATCGGTTTCGGTGTTTCCAGTCGCAGCTACAGATGGCGTCTGTTGCGCCGGTCGTTTCCTTCACAGCCTGCTGCTGCTGAACTTTTAGCCTTTAGCTCCTTCCTGACATTATGGGCTTTTTCTTTTTTTTTTTTTAAAGCCAAACAAGATCTGCTGCCTCTGTAGCGAGCGGTGAAGTCGAGGACGTTCATCAATATTTCGTTGACTGAGTTGAACTGTGAGGCTCGAGGGCACGCAGGCACATTTTATGCAGGAAGTGACATAATTGTGTACATGGACTCTGTAACGGGAGCGCGTTGTTGAAAAAGGCATAACTCTGTATTTACCCGCTGGGCTTAGGTTTCACGCAAAGGGCCACGTGTAATAAAATTTAACAAAACATACCTGTATTCTGTTCGAGTCCCAATATGAGCGGCGCTGGAGTTCATTGGACAGCTGACACCGCCGCGAGCGCTCCCACAGGAAGTGATTCTGTTTCTCTCTGTCCTCGCTCACGCACAGGAAGTCACGGCGTCGGTGCCGCAGCGGTCTCGTGTTTAATATCGTTCCCTGCGCCGGCACTCAGCGATCCCCCGGTGACATATTACAGAGGTGAAAAGAGAATTTAGCACCGTTAAAATGATATGAATGAAATATCTGCTGCCAATCCTTTATTTTAAGAAAACAAATGGTTCCAGAACGTTAATGAAGTTCTGCGTACTGGAGAGTTTATACAGTGTGCTGCTGATTAAACTATCTGTTTGTATTTTATCTGACATCATGACATCAGAGCGAGCAGGATGTGGCTGATGACATCATCCGTACGAGACAAAAATACGGCCAATATTATCGGCGAGGCCGCGAGAAAGAAGAAGAGCCACGGTGACGTCGCCAGAGTTCTGAGAAGATGAGAGATTTTCATCGTTCGCTCTTCATTACGAGGTTTTAAAAACGGCGGCGCTCAGAAAGAAATGCTGCGTGGACGCGCTCACTCACGTTACGCACGACTCTTCAGCCATCTTTGTTCGGAGGACCTGAGCCACGCGACCTCCTCTCTGCCGCGGAGATCTGGAGAGAAGACAGAAGAACAAATACACGGATGTGAAAGTAAAATGACTTCTAATCTTAAATTCATACCTCAGAGGTATCAGACGTGTTTCCTGCTTCTGTCTGGGATCTGTTTCATCCAGCGTCTCGATGGAGTTCAGCTCCTCCAGGTACCACGACGCACATCCAACAGAAACTAAGAAATCAGGAGATTAACGGAGAAATTACCGATCAGGAGCACATCAGGAGGATCAGGAGTGACGGTTAATTTAGCTTCTATTCTACAATTATGCCTTTTGACAGTAAAACTCTTTCTGTATATTCATATTAGAATATTTTCTGTACTCAGTTCACCTTCAGAGATTAAACCAGCACCTGAGTCTCGACTTTCCTCCACCTGTGTTTGTTCGCTGAACCGAGCCGCCGATCCGTCAGAGGTCCGACGGTTCACATGATGACGTTTACATCCGTGTGTTTCTTTAGCGTCACGTCCACATTCCTCGTCTGGAGCTTGAGACAGGCGGCGAGGCGACGGCGAGGCGACGAGGAAGACGTGACTCTGTTCATCATCAGGAGCTTCATGAGTTTCTTGTGTTCCTGTTTTTTTTCCTGCGTGAATTTTTCTCTCTTGTCTTCTTTAATCCGCTTCTGTCACAATGATGCTGCCATTCCACACACAGTAGTTAATTAATAACATTCAAACCTCCTCATGAAACATTTAAATGGCTTCACATGTCTTCTGTCGAGCGTCCGTTCACAGATCTTTCTGTGTTGACACCGGAGGGCTTTTGGCTTGGTACAGCTTTTCGAGGGGAGCTTCTGAGGGTTATAAAAAAACTGGAGCGATGAGTAAAGAAGATGCATACAATATGGTAGAAAATAAAAAGCTGGAAAACATTATTATAAAATTATATTATCAGGAAATGGTCACATTTCAGCTGACAGAGACAAAAGAGCTGCGGTTCAGTTACACAAACCAGAGATGGAATCCTTTAACGAGGCTAAAGGTCGGCTAACGATGAGTGCATGTGGGCCGACGCAACCGAGAACACTGTGTTTCATTTCTTAATCAGGGTTTTATGTTACGCAACGCGGAGAGAAGAGGAGTCTGGAACTGAGAAAGTGTCGTCGAGAGACTTCTTTGTGTCTCTGAATGAGTGTTTGTGTCGATCAAACGTCTCTACGGATGAAACTTCACCAACAGATTCAGTCTGAAGCGTCACGAACACACGATCAATTAGAACTTCACATTTTCTTTTACTAGGTTTTTTCTTGCGTACGAATAAACTTTGTGTGTCAAACACTGCAAACACTCGGACTTCTCCATAAAATCTAGTCTGGCTTTTCAACTAACTGATTGCTGCGTCTCATTTCCAGCGATGAGGCTCGTCGTTAGCGACCCGTCCGACCCGAAGCATCTGTACCTGAAACTGGACCTTTAAAATGAATCCAGAGATTGTTTTTTGACAAGTTTGAGACATTATAATAATAATTTGTCTGTCATGAGTTTTTAGCCCCAAAAAAGAAGTTAAACGACTTTATTAAAGATTTTAAAGATCATATTTAAATGCTAAAACTTTTAGTTTAGCGGCTGCACTGAAGATTTCAGGAGTAAATAACATCTTTTAAAGACTCTCTGCAGACTCGGATCACAGCAGACGAGCTCCTTCAGTTGTTTAGCAGAACGCTGCAACTCTGTTTTGCCGTGAAGCTCCAGAAATGTTTTGAAGACAACGAAACGTCAGTAAGATTAATATAAAATACATAAAAAATACAAAAGTGGCCTGCGAGAGGCTCCGTGTCCTCACAGGAACAGGAAGGTGTCGCCTTCAGAGGGATATTTTGCATTTGCGGTCATAATTTCCAGGATTATGTTTAACTTAACGTCTGTTTTGAGGAATAAATCTAATCATAGTCTTGAGTTGTACAGTAACTCAGTTACGTGTGCGTGTAATTAATGTTACTATATGTGTATAAACGTGTTCACAGGACAGTCTGAGCCTAACGTGGACACAGAAACCTCAGGATATTGGACACGGCCTTTTGATCTGACTGCACACCTCAGTGCTCTGCTTAAACAAGGAAAAGGTCTGAAATAAACTGCGGTAACGTGCAGGACTGTGACACCGCGGCCCACACGCCAGATGCCTGGAGAGGCCTGAATATACAGCAGGAGTGAAAATTATAGGTGTGATTATCCACCTTTAAATACGACCATGATTAGGAGTCTGCTGGTGACTCAGCAGGTTATGGTGCGTGTCACGTACGTCAGTCGTCTGCGCTCGGAAACCTTTACTGCGTGTCACCTTCCTTCTGTCAACACGCTCATCTATTTAAAGGAATCGTTCCATATTTTGGGAAATACGCAGCCAGCGGACATCTAGCTTAGCTTAGCATCAGGACTGGAAATTAATTAACTTGTGATCGTGTTCTGTGAGGTTGACTGGCTGAACTAACATGATGAAAAGTTTACACTCACAATATATCAGCACGTTAGCGTTGTCATATCATATGTCATATGAGCATATTATGTATGCTAATGTTAGCATTTACAGAGACAGAGTTTCACAGAGTTTATCAAGTGTCTCCAACTCAACAACTCACTAAACTGACACATTTGTTAAGGGAGTCTGGGGACTTTCTCCACGGGGACAAAGAAGTAGCCTATATTGTTCCTGTTTAGTGTCTTTGTAACATGTGACATGTTTAGATCAATAACATGTTTCTTCTTTCATAAATGGAGTGTAAATGGTGAAATCAATGTAAACAGTGTGTTCAAACAGCTGATCAATGTTGGCAGGTAAGACTTTAGCACTTTAGACACAGAAGCAGACAGGCTGGTACAGACATGCTGCCACAAACTGACACTTTTTACAAGGAGACAAACAACTTCAGCTTCTGATTTAATGCTGAATTTACAACAAGGACACAATGAGTTAGAATCTGTCAGAGACAGAGTTTCATAATGTTATAAAGTTTTATCTTACTTAACAACTCCTTAAATTAGCCGATTTGTTAAGGGAGTCTGGTGATGTTGAGTTAACAGTTTTAACGTTTTGATTCAATGCTGAATTTACAAGAAGGCTCTGATGATTTAGAATTCATCGTAGACGTTTCACAAAGTTTATTAAAGTTTCTCCTCGTGAAACAACTCTTAAAATCACTACATTTGTTAAGGGAGTCTGGTGATGTTGTGATGACGGGTTCAGTGGTTGGATCAGTTGAAACAGACGGTGTGTTCACAAACATCTGCTGGAGTTGTTCACACCTGTACTCAGAGCTGTCCAGTTGTGATCGGATCCCTCAGGATGGATGTTGATACCCGGTCTGAACCGGGCCTGCGTACAGCCTGATATCGATGCGTATAAACAGATGGAGAGTAAAGCAAAAACTAAAATAAGTTCCGTTTATAAAACATATAAATATGAACCAGAGATGTGTGAGGACACATGAGACACACTCTCCCTCTCCTCTCCGTTGTCAGTGAAAACCAGTTTCTCATAATATTTGCAGGCCACCCTGTGGCGATATTTATTTTGCCATTCATGTGGTTTTATTGCGTTTATTGTAGCGCGCCAGCTCCACGTGGTCTCACAGTGTTTATGAAGAGGCTAAGAGTGGGAGAGAGGCGCTCGGCCCGTCCAAAGCTGACTGTGCGTGGGTGTGTGTAGTCTGTGTTTGTGTATCTAATTGTGCGTTGTGCTGGTGAGGAGGTCCAACGGCGAGGGTGTCCAAGTTGGCCGCGATTCTGCATTCATGGGATTTTTGACAGAAAAAGACCAACAGGAGCGTCCTGGAGTTCAGATGAAACTGAAGGTGTGTCAAGTGTAGAGCTGCAGACGGTCTCAGGTTGAATTTGTCCTTTCAGAAGGTGAAAGCTCGTCACTGCACCTCATCAGTGACCGATCTGAGTGTTAGGTTTGTGATTTAGTTATTCCCTGTTTTAATTTGTAGATTACGTCCTCTTGTGTCAGGTGTTCCCGCCCTTAGTCCTGCTCACCTGAGTTCCTTCTGCCCTCATCAGCCTCATCAGCCTCATTAGCCTCGTTAGCCTCGTTAGCCCTGCCTTGTCTCCAGTGTATCATCTCCTTCCTGCTCTCTTGTTTCCTCTACTGCCTCACCTCTCCCCACATTAAGTATGAAAACCTTTCACCTAAAATGGCGTTGTGTATTCTGTGTGTTCTGTGGACTACGACACTTCACCTGACACGAGGAGAAGACGATGACTGAAGTTTAGTTTTTGGGTGAACTGTTCCTTTAATACGTGTGAGTAAATAAATCCTTTAAGGCATAAAAAAGGAGAGATCGTACAAAAACACCAGACGGACCGACAGAGGAGTTCGTAGGAGTTTGAGAAGTCTCTCAAAATGTGGGCGTGTTGTATCCGGTGCAGACGACACTTGAGAACGTGCTTCTTTGTGCATCTTTAGTAGGTTTGTGTGTGTGTGTGTGTGTGTGTGTGTGCAGGTGCTGACCATATTGAGAGCGAGAAGACAAAGAGGGAAGGCGAAGTCGAGGCGACAGGTACTTGGCAGCTCACGAGCCGAGTAATGCTGCCTAAATAGCCCTCTCTCCCACACGCATGGACACACTCACAAGAGCCAGACGATGAGACGCACACACACACAGACACACACACACACACACACACACACACACAGACACAGACACAGACACACACACACACACACACACACACAAACACCTATGTACAAAAAAACACATCTTAACGTTTGTAAATTTACAGAGATCTTTGAAAATCGAAGATGTGTGGGAGGAAATCAACCGGATCACGCAAAGTCAGAGAGCCCGGTGAGAGGTAGACTCACACACACACACACACACACACACACACACACACACACACACACAGACAGACAGACACACACACACACACACAGACAGACACAGACACACAGACACACACACACACACACACACACACACACACAGACAGACACAGACACACACACACACACACACACACAGACACACACACACACACACACACACACACAGACACACAGACACACACACACACACACA
>OMLP01027111.1:2506-14042 GCA_900302685.1 Spondyliosoma cantharus | reverse complement strand
ATAGCAAGGAATCGCCCATTTCTGCGAGTACCGCCGGGGTTGTTCAAGATCCCCCAAAGAGAGGCGTCAAAATAAACCCCAAAAGTGCAACCAAAAGAACCGGTTGAGTCGCCGTCACAACAGTGAACAAAAGCAAGCCAAAACAAAGGTCCAAATCAAATGAAAGCCCAATTAAAAGTTTTTGAATTGACGGACCAAAGCAAAATCCAAAATTTTAAAGTAAAGTTGTAAAAAAATTATCCAGCACCATTCGGTCAGAACCAAGAAATGAAAAAAACAACCAACCAAAAAAGCCCCCGTTGTAAACCAAAAACAGACAAATGGAGTATGTGGAGGAGAGGGAGAGAGAGGGCAGAGAGAAACAAAGAGACTACTCAGACTAAAGAGAACAGCTTGAGGAGACAAACAGGGAGGAAACCATGTGACATTTGTACAATTACAGTCTATCTTTATGTTTGATTTGGATTAACACACCGACAATGATTCCAGGAAACCTCAATTTCAGATTTAGTTTGTTCCAGAATCAAAGCCAATGACATTTGAGGTATCCTGGAGGATGATTCAAGGCTACACTAGTCTAGACAACAGGCTGGAGGTGACGTGGAGATTATTTTGACTCTCACCTGATCCGAGAAGATCTACAGAGGCAGAAAACAAGGGAACAGGGAAAAGACTTGTCAGTAGAAGCATGAACTAAAACATTAGTTTGCTTTTCTTTTGCAAATGAGACCGCCGCTAATGAAAACTCAGCCATCAAGATTGTATACAGATGTTCACTGAAAGAAAATGGGATGCTTATTTTCTTGCCATTCGCAGTAATTATAGAGTAGTTTGCTTCGAACACTAGATAGATGGATTTCCATCCTGTCAGGCGGAGTCTTACCTCCCCAGGACGTGGGGGCAGCTGATGGTGCTGAAGGACCTGAGGAGGACAGTGGATCCAGGTCCAACAAGGAACTGGAGGCAGAAACACGGAGTGAGAATGACATTTAATTTGCCATCCTTTGTTGTTCTTCATCAATTCCTGATTCTGTGTTGTGACAACACAATGCTTAAGTTCTGGTTTGGTTCAGGCACAAAGACCACCTACATGCTGATGGCAACAGATGAAATGTAAGGAAGCACAACAAGGATTACAATGTATCCTCTGGGGACCATGAATGACCGCTTAATTATAAATTTAATGGCAATTAATCCAATAGTTGTCGAGCTATTTCGCTCAAAAAACGAAATTCTCAACCTCGTGGCGCTCAAGTAAAAGTAAGAGGATCACCAACGTGAGGAGGATTCATCCTCTGGGAACCAAAATGTCTGTATAAAATGTAATCCATTTAATTTAATCCACCAAATAATTGTTGAGATTTTCACTAAGGACCAAAATGGCTGACTGACCAAAACACTGACGGTCTACTCGACTCAAGCTATCGATCACCATCATAATCATAGACGGGCTCTTAAGCATGGTTTTCCATTTCAAAGGAACATTTATCTCCAAATGTCTAAAAAAAGGATTTTCAGGATAACAAAAAGGCCGAGATGAGAGAGGAAGTCACAGCAGACACTCACTCTTCAGCCGGCTCAGGAGCGGCGGCGGCGGCGGCGGCTGCTGTCTCCCCGGGAGGAGGCTGCAGCGCGGGAACAGCGTTTGAAGATTTGGCCGGGGTCGATGTCGGAGACACATTGTTCGTCGGGGACCCCTGGAAGAAAGACAAGAGACGCTCCTTTTGTAAGCCGTGCATCAGACTGGAAGAGCTCAATAGAAACATCGACTGTCGCGAATGTGCATCTCACCTTTGTTGGAGACCTGAAAGAGAGACGGAGGAGGAGGGATTGTTAGTGCTTTTGCCTGAAATGGACAGATCTGCTGCACAAATAAATAAATATTTGACGGGGCAAATATGCAAGACAGATTGAATCGCATGTGATCATATGAAGAGGTCATTTCCAAAGCAAAACGCTGTACGAAAGAGAAAAAAAACAAAACATCCAATCGTTTCCAATGCTAACATTTTTGATTTCGTGCTAACAACCAAATTCGGCTTCAGGAAAATAAAAACCCCTTCATACGCTGATTCACATCGCACGTCAGGACGTGATTATACACATGAGGTGACTTACTGCTCGATCATAACATGTGTTTCTCTCAGCGTTCACACATGTAACCACACCGATAACACACACTTCCACATGTAAACCCAGTTGTTGCATTATGGTTTTCTATTCACATGGGGATCACCTACATACTGTAGTTCACATGTGAATAATGTAAGAGTTTACCTGCGGGGAGGAGGGGGGATGACAGTGGAATAAAAACTCTACACAGTTTTTCTAAGAAGTTAGTGAACTCCGAACAAAGCAAAACACACAGTGTATGCTCACCCTTCACTGGTGATTCCAAATGAACAGAAAGGGGGATAAAAGAGAGGAAGGGTTAAAGGAAATTATAGAAGGAAAGCACTTTGTTCAGGCCTCTTTCTACCAACATTTCTCTCGGGTACGCAAGTCTTTTAAACAACAAAGAGGGAGTTTCTCAGATCCGAGTGTCTTTTCATTTCTAATTCCCTCTAATCTGTCTTCATACCGAGAGTGAGAAGCACAAGACAAGACTCAAACAATCTCTCACCCCTTCTTTCCGCCCTTAACGTCCTCCAGGCCGTTCATGTGTGTTTCCAGACTCTCCAGGATACTGCTGGGAGCCTGACGAAAAAAAAGGAAAAAAAAAAAATCAAAAACCAGAGCGATCAATAAATAATCCCTTCCGCTCGTCTCTGACAGGTCGTGCACGAAGTCCACGTTCACCAGAAGTGGCGAAAAACTCCGGACGACATCTCACTGCAACACCCTCATGCATGTATAAGCACACAAACGTCGTGATTTGTGCGTTTGACTTTGAATCGAGTTCAACATGCCGACACTCCATCCTGCAAACAGGCACTCAGCCAGGCCACCCTGTGTAACTATGGTTACCGGGTCCTCGAGAGGTTGGAAAGGACAGTCTTCATCGTCCGAGTCTGCTAGATCCACCACTACTCCCGGGTGGAGACACTGGGCGGGGAGATTATGGTGGGTGAGTCATGGGTGTTTGTGTGTCTGTCAGGTCGGATGTGTCGCATTTGCGTGCGCTTCGTTTTTTTTTCCAGGGAACAAATGAAAACGAGAGCGTCAAACTTACGTAGTTGATGTCGGGGATGTCGTTTTTGTCGACTCCAACCGTCTGTTAAAGGAGAACAAGTTCGGAATCAGCGCTACACACACTATGACTCTCTCCGCAATCTGCATTCAGGCAACACGACTTCACACTTTCGGATTACGTGCAGGGTATAATGCCAGAGTCCAAGTAGGTGATACACCAGTCCTTCTGTGGGGAGCAGATGCATCCAAATACTACTCCATAAAAACACCAGGTGATGTTGTGTAAAGAGAACGAAAGTCTGCCTCGGGTGTGTTGCAGAGATACCTACGTTAGCGTGCTAACAAGCGAGCCCGGTCTGTCTTCTTCTTGTAATTCCACTCTGAGCTCCCAGTCCGGACTTACTGAGCTACAGATGACTGTGGGATCTGCTCTCCGAAGACGTCAATTGAAAAGCACTGGCGTATCACTTGCACGTAACATGAAAGTGTGAAGTCATGTGATCTGTATAAATATTCATGAGATGAGTCGTATTAAAGGTCGCTCACCTCGGCCAGCTTCATGAACTCCCCGATCTTTGTCACCCTGGTCAGGAACCTCTTGTAGATCTCCAAGGCCTCCTTACAGTCGCTCTTCTTCATCTTGAAGTATTTCTCTGTGCAAACAACAACAAGACGCGCAGGTTCAGATTCATCGTGATCCACGCTTAACGTCCTCAAGGTGCCACGCGCGAGGTCGTCAAAGGACTCTACCGACCTAATAGGTTGATGACTCCGTCGTTGTAGGACGCGAACATTTTGACCAGGTCCTTGAAGAGGAGCAGAAATGCGGCATTGATGATCCCATTGTTCAGCTCCTTGGGATGAACCTGAGAGGGGGAAAGAGGGAGAGAGAAACTTCTGTCTTGTGATGCTGCATGGGTCTGTAAAAATACATGTCAAGTCAAAGTCAGAGTCCGACTCACATCGAACTCCAGCAGTGTGTCAATCAGAGTCTGCAGAACGGGCATGCCTTTCAACAGCTTCTCAGTGGTCATGGTCCTCATCACGCCCTCGGCGCTGAAAGGATATGAGATGAAAACATTGGATACAGAAGCGATTGCCGATGCTCGAGTCGCCCACAAGCACAAGTTCTCTGAGCGCCATGTTCAACGTACCCCTTCTTAACTCTGGTGAAATCAAAAGCCATCTGGCGGTAGGCGAAGGCTTTCTCGTTCAGGTATCGTCCATACCGTCTGATGAATGTAGACATGTCGTAGCCTGAACAGAACATTTACGTTAGAAAGCACTCAGAATCCATTATCATAGCTTTTTCTTTATGTAAGCACAAGAACTGGTGTTTATTTTTATTTGTAGGAGGGTTTTTGATGTCACTCTTCTCCTTACTTTCTCCTGTGTGATGGATATCTTCAGTTGAACAGTTTCCTCTTGCAGCAGGTAATGTTGCACTTTTTGAAAATCTATATATTTTTCAAGGGAAACCCAGCTGGGCTAAAAGTTTAACCACACACTCATTAGGAACTGTGGATTTGTCATTGGTGACAGCCGTGTATGCATCAGTAAATTCTTTGCAGGTGGCTGGTTTGCAGAAAAGGTTGAAAAAAATATCACCATACTGCTTTTTTGTGACCAGTTTCCTCTTTTACTCCACTGGACATGACAACATTTCACCTATAAATGGTAATTTTAACATAAATCTTCCCTTGTATGATCATTTTTCCTAATGCATATAAATTCAGTCATAAAATGTACAAACACGAGGGCGTAATTTTACACGAGACGTTTGACGTTGGAGGCATGTGTGTACAATTACACGCGTGTGATCTTGTCCAGGCCCTCCTATTTGCCAGATGGCTCCCTTTTGTGTTTATCTCTTCCTGTTTCTGATTTGCATTTTGCCCGACAGTGTTCGCCTGCTCTTACCGTGAGAGCCGGTTTTGTCGATAAAGTTGCTGAGGTTGAACAGGGAGGTCCTGGAAGCCAAGTACTGAATGAACCTCTGAGGAAGAGAAACGAGAACAGTGGAGGAAGAGGAAGTTACAGCTTAAAACTAAGGAAAAACAAACACTGTAATGACTGTGATTAGATAATCCCTGCTGTAATTTTTCGACCGCATGACAGATTTTACAGATCTGATTCCATGAATGGCTGCTGAACCCACAGCACTCATTCATCTCTTTGATGAATTGCGTTCAGAGCTCTCAAAAGACGGCATAAAAATAACTCAATCAAGCCTTCGTGCGTTTCTCATATCGCTGAATAAAACTAGAGAACTTCATCGCACCAGATGTGACCTGTCTGCCTGGGTCTCAGCCACTAACCTCGTTGCCGTGGACACACATGTGATGGGCGGTGACGAGGGCCTTGAAGACGACCACCCAGCTGGCGTTGGTGGCTCGCTCGAACAGCGTGTCAGCCATCTGGGGGATGTTCACGTTGGTGGTGTTGGTGGCTGACACCAGGTCTGCAACACAGCCACAAAGGGGAAAACGCCATCATTCACGGATTTATTACATCACTGGGCCAGAGCTCGGTATGTCAGACGAGAGTCAGGGTTCGTTTAGTTTCAGACGAACGGCTCCATAATTTGAACCGCTCTGCTTAAACTTTGATTAAGCCGGCGGGCCGAGTGTTCACTGCAGGGCTGCTCGAGACGCCCATGAGACTATTAAGCCAGGAGTAAGACCTGATGTACATACAAAATGATGTTGGTGCACAGGCTCACGCACACACACACACACACACACACACACACACACACGCACGCTGACGGTGCAGAAAGAGAGAATAATGCTTCGTCAGCTCTCCTCCCCGGGTGCCAGTTCAGACAGTCAGACAGTCAGAGAGGTCTTCAGCAGCGAGAGAGTTCGGACGGTTGCATCAGCCTGAGGTGGAGTGTGAGGTGTGCAGGAGCAGCGACACACGTACAATAGTTCATCTAAGCAACGTCGCTCAGGCATCAATAATAACGCAGATAAATACTTCATGTGTGCTGTATCGCATTCTCTGGATCACACAGATTAATGCTCCTTAGAAGAAATACTATAATTATCCAGTGACTAGAAATCTCTCTCCTTTATCTTCTATTAAGAACATTTATATCACATATATCACAGACTTTTTTATTATGTAAATAAATGCAATATGTAACAATTTTTGTTTAAATCACTTAAAATAAAGAGAGTATGAAGAAGTGGCAGTTTTGTCACTATGTCAGAGCGATGGTCGTGTTGCAGAGATATCTGTTGATGTAAACGTGCGAACCTACGAGCCCCGCCTAGCCAGTGTGGTGATAGTCCGATGGTAAATAACACCAAACCACCTTCCTGCTACGAGCTTCCAGTCCAGGCAGAGTCAGCTAATACGACCGCTATCTGCAGGGTTGATTGAGCTTGCTAGCTAACAGCAGCTACAGTTGGCAGCAGTTAGTTGTCACTCTCGCGACATGCTGCCCCTGTTTGTTCAGAGTATGAATTCAGGCGTCCATAACTGCTTCACCACACTTTAACCTCACCAGATCTTTGACAGCCAACTGAAAGGACAAAAAAAAAAAAACAATGCAGATGGAATGACATCTCCTGAATCTGTCCCTTTATCCTGATCCACACCAAAAGTTAATGGGTTCTATTCTGGGCTGAGATCCATTGACCATCCAAGTTTTGTGGAAATAAGTTCAGCAGTTTTTGTGTAATCCTGGTGACAAACCAACAGACCGACCGACAAAATGGAAATTCGTGAAAACAGTAACCTGACAACACAAACATGACGGACATAGATGTATCAAAAATGTGTGGCTGACGATGACAAGCCATAAACCATGAGCATGACTTGATATTTGGGTTTTAAACAAATATTTATCCTGCTGACTTTAAAAAAACAAAATCCGATCAATTGAACTTACAGTGGAAAACCGACGCTGCCACCATTTGCAAGCCGAAGCTTACAGACCGCTTTTGTGAATCATCTCACAACCATCATCATCAGGCCCTTTTTAAAATAAATACGCAACATATCTAGCTTTTTGTTTGTTCCCTGTCTGATGGGGGAGCTTCTTATTAGATATTTGGGTTAGTTGTCCACAGAGAGTGAGTGAGAGAGAGAGCGTCAGGGAGACAGATGGTCGCAGATACATCATGCCAGTAAAAAGAGAGCAAGAGGAGATTTTTAGAAAGAGGAACACTGAAGAAATAAAGATTATATCCTTGAAAGGACAGTGAGTGTATTCTGAGAGGTTTCCACACAAAATACACACACACGGCATAAATGTGCACATGTGCGCATACTGCTGCGGCAGAATAAGAACAGAATAACGATCTCCTTAAAGCTCTCGAAACCTAGAACATGACATAGATTTTCAAAGCATTTTTGAGTGCGTCCAGCTGACATTGACAGCCGAGCAACAAGGGCAGGACTGAGTGTATCCATACGGAGTGCCAGAGAGGGAATGAACGCAGCAAGTATTGGCGGCCACAGCTGATAATGGAAGGCGAGAATATTATATTGAACAGACCTCGCCTTGAGAGGGGTAGCTACAAAGCCGACAACCAGCTCTAAGAGGCTAAAAAAAAAGGTGAGAGACGGACAGGACGGGAGAGGAAGAGCGAGACACTCGAGGGAGCAGCGACGAAGCGATGAAATGAAGAGCGAGGCCGTTGAAGGTCGTCGCAGGGCGGCAGGGTGGACGGAGGGGTCGTGGGTTAGGGTGGTTGCAAGGGTTGTTAACAGATTATTACTAATCACCGGTCCGTGCCTTTCAATGGTGGCTGTGTCGCTGCCCATCCCCCGCGCACACAAACCTGTCTCGACACCACCTGTTTCACACCCTCACCAACGCCTCTCTATTGTCAGCTTTTGTCACCAGCGCCGTCACCGTCACTCAGGCTTATTTAATTTAAATGATCTTCCCAGCACGGAGCGGAATGTCATCTTATTAGATCGTCAAAATGAGGAAAATGGCAAATGGATTCGGAAATTGTCTGACGCTAAGAGAGTAATCACGAACCTTCTTCTGATCTTTGCATGATTAATTATGCTCCAATCCATCTGTACAGCATGACCAGATGGCAACAGCCTCGCTGTGACACCTCCGATGATGTCTGATGTCTTTATGTTCAATGCTGCATCCATTTCCCCACTATGGCTCCCATCTGTGTTTAGATATTTGATGATGTTTTTTCTGCAACACTTCTTCCCCCACGTCACCATCGTGTTTGTTTAAATTTCTACTCTCTTCTTCTTCCTCATGTAGCCTCACTCCTCTGTGAAATGGCTGAAGACTTCACTCCCCTGGAGCCTCTTTGAAATGACACACGCAGACAGACACGGTCCACAATAGCTGAAAGGTCATTATATAACATTATCGTGTCACTGGCACAGCTACAAGTTAATATTCATACTAGCAGGATGAACACTGTCCAAAGCCATTTGCAGACCTTTAGCTCATAATACTCAATAATAACTCTGTACATCTTATTATTTCTGTTCACAGGAGCTTAAAGCGACATTATGTAACCGTTTCACCTAAAAAAAACCGGCTCAAAACCATTTTGATGGTACACTGACTTGCAAAGGGGGAACGGTACCTCTTTCATTCTCACTCTGCACCTCGAACTCCTGGTCGATGTAACCGAGTACAATCTCCCGTAAGAAGTGTGTAACGGTTTTTCATCTCTCTGCCTGGATCTGGATCAAATGTTTTCTGGTTTTCCTTCCAATTTCTGAGTTTTGTGATGTACAGATAGCTTACTTGTTGCTGGAGCAAAACCTGACTGCTACTAACTGTCGTTACAATTAGCCGGTTAGCTCAGTTAGCCATGCAGCTAGCTGACTCAAATGGACTTGGAGCTCCAAGGGCCTCACAGGGGTGTGTTTGTGTTTCTACCGCTAGCACATTAGCTTTGGGTCAACAAAAAGGTTTTCAAGGCCAGGAACAGCGAATGCTGGTGAGGGGGTGGCGCCTGACTGGGCACCAGAACCAGAACCCAGCAAAAAGGCAAGAATCTGAAGAAGACAGTAGTGGAAGAGGCTAAGCGTTTTTTTCTTCCTTCTGCCGAGTTTCATGATGTACACATAGCTTACTTGTTCCTAAAGCAACCCCTAGCTGCTGCTACCTGTAGCTACCGTTAGCTAGTTAGCTCAATCAGCCATGCAGTTAGCTGACTCAGCCTGGACTGGGAGCTTGGAGCATCGCCACAAGAGTGTTGGTATTACGCTGCACAGGAGCTTTATGCCACATAGAAGGTTTTCAGCAGGATATATTGATGAGGAACGAAGAAAACAGTAGAGGATTTGCAAAATAAAACGCTGCAAGACAGACGCTGTGCTGTGTCATGTTTTACTTTTCTACTTCTTGTCTTTGTCTTTTTCCTGCACTTTTTCTGTGTTAACTTCTTCCTGTCCTCCTTAGTGTATTGGGTCCTCTTTGCCTCACATAACAGTCGGTCTGGTGTGTAGTATTAGCTGGCCTGCTGCGTCTGTTGGGGCACTTGCTTGATGTTCGGCTGTTAGCAAAGTTGTTGAGTCGCTAAATTATCATCATAAGTAAATAATCATATCAAATCCACATGGACAGCTGTCCGTAATCGTGACAGTGCTGTGGATTGTGTGGATTGCCATCTTAATCTTTGCACCAAATTCCAAAACACAAATGAATTCTTTCTCGCACAATGTTGCTTTAATGGCGTTGCCATATGGGCCATATCATAGCAAATAATCCACTCTTTCTGTTGGAGTATCATTGCCTGAAACAAACACACACTGACATATGAGTGTGTGTCTCTAATGAGGATTGGCTGAGCTAAATAAAGACTCTTACGGTAATCCACGGTCCGCAGGAGGGTTCTAATAATGTACCGGGAGGACTCACACTGTGCGAGGGCATGTTTGTGTGTGGCAGTGTCTGGCTAAGTGTGTTTATAGTCTGCGTCTGAGTCTGTCTGCTATAATCTTTTTTTTTATAGTTGCACAGCAGGCTTGTCTAGTAGTAGACATAGTATTCAATAAAAAATCTAGCAGAATACGGACACATTAGCATCATGTTGAGATGGAGATTCGTCCTGACAGTCCTGCTCAGGTGGATTCACATCAATTTAATTCTTAGCCATCTTCAAAAAATATTCACTCACTCATTGTTCCCTATTTAATAAACATGCGTTACAACAATAGAGCTCAACAGTGACCGCCCACTTTTTTTTCATTTACTCCATTGATGTTTCGTAAAATCCTTACATAAAGAGTTTTAAGCCTGGAACCAAGCCAATCAGCTACGAGATGAATCGTGACCATAACACATTTAATTCGGCTCAAAAGAAGAATTTGGAAAATGGACAAAAAAGCAAAGGTACAAGACTGTGACTGTGTACATAATTATCTTAAGAGCAAAGGAACTACTCATCCCATAAACCATTGCGAATTTAACAGCGACGTCTCTGATTGGTGGAGCTCGATGTTACCACGGAAATGTTTACCGAACCCACGAATTTCATGTTCAGGTGAACCCTTTCGAAACTCTTCTCCTCATCTCTAAAAAACCACAGTAGGTCAGAAAGTGAAATCATGGCAGCTCTGTGGTAAACGATCGTAGAGTTCAGCGTTAGCAGTAACTAGCGAACATGAAATTCGCGGGCTTCTACAGGATCATATAACATTGTTTCACAATCTCATAGCTCGTGGTAAGTCTACTTTGGATGGTTACGACATTATGGCCAATAATCAAAACCTCTACGGAGAATATGAATGGCATCTTCACTTCCGGAACCACACAGTTGAGCTCTATTACGTATGTGTAAAGTTGACGGCTACAACCCAATCTTCCAATGTGTAAAATTCGATTGTTTGCGCAATGCTAACACTCAGAACTCAAACAAAAAACAAGATGGTGGACAGTCAATGCACTATAGGCTACAGTACACCTAAATAGAGGGTGAGTTCACTCCCATACCACTCACATATCTGTCTATGCTAAATATAAGACCACAGCTAGCAGCCTGTTAGCTTAGCTTAGCATGAGCGCCGAAAATTAATTCAGCTGGCCTTATTCCGTCTGTCCGTCCGTACACATTACATCTTGTGGTGATGACAAGACTTCTGGAAGTTAGCGTACTGCTCAAGACGGGCAGCTACCTGTAAAACAGCAGTGGTGATACAATGTGATAGTTAGTGAACTTTCGAGATCTGGTATTTGGATTTTGTCACCTTCAGACAGAGCCAAGCTAACTGTTTCTCCATGTTTCCATGTTGTCCATGTTGTGGGGGCTGTAGCTTTATATTTAGGCTAATATACAGAAATGAGAGAGGTATCGATCGACGTAAATAAGAATGATTTCCCAAAAAGAAGAATTACTACAACACTACAACAGTGCAATTAGTTACATTGCACTGTTAAAGACATACAGATTTGCTATGTATG
>OMLP01027092.1:4267-19868 GCA_900302685.1 Spondyliosoma cantharus | reverse complement strand
GTTCATGCTGGTGTGACATTACAAGTCAAGTCTTTGGTGATGTTGACGCCACACCCTGCCTACAATGTTTGTTTTGTTGTTTTTGCTTCTCAAGAGGAAGTTTGTTCTAATATCTCGACAGTTTTCACTTCCAGAAAGACAAAAAATTATGTTACTGAGGCAATTTGATGAGAGCAGCCTCTCGTGTGAGCAACAAAAGTGTTTTTTTTTTTTTTTTTTTTTATGTTTATGTTAAAAATCATATAGAAATGTATGTTAAATATTTTTTTTTCATAAAAGAATGCATGAACAGTGAAAAAGTCAGTGGGATGTTAATTTTCAGTTTTAAACTTCACTTAAGTGAGTGATTTTAAACTCAGACATGAATATTTAATCAGATGCGAGAGGAGGTGTCACTTACTCGCTGCTATGTAGTTTTGGCTCACTGGCCTACTTTTTAACTCGGAACAGCAACCTTGGCCTCAGCAAACTGCCGCTTGCAAACAAATACTTCCTGAGTCATTTTTTACAAAATGCGTTTCTCTCTTCGTCCTCGTCTTTCTTCATCCCTCTGCTGCCCGTCCCTTCCCCCCTCAGGCAGCCCGGCGGAGCTTTGCCAGCTGTGTGTGGACGATGAGATCGTGGCCGTCAATGGAGTCGCGGTGGCACACCTGAACTACACCCAGTGGAAGGATAAAATGACGTCTTCCCTGCAAACTGGCAGTCTGACCATGGACATTCGGCGCTATGGCAACAAGGGTGAGACGATGAGCCAGAAAAAAAGGACAGTTGTGTCTTTTTACCACCTTCTGAAATGATTTGTGATAATTCGACCTCAGACTTCTAACCAGAGGGCCACAAACGGTTCGCAGTTAGTTTTGATGGCCGGTTATTTTCATTAGATTGGAGCACCAGCGAGGGGACTCATCTCAACCAGCCAGGCCAGAGCAGGATGACCCTCAATCTGACCGCCTCAGCGCCTGTTCTGATAGGTTGCCCCGATCACCTTGCCAACACTGGCTCCTCTGCAGACGCCACGGTCAGGAAAGTTGCCAAATTCAATGGGCAGACGGACGATGTGAGCAGTGTTTTATTCGCATCTCGCTTCATACAAAGCTCTGCTTCTGAGAGTGCAGCTCATCAGGTGAATCTTCTCTTACCTGCCCAGGTTATACAATGTAAAGTCATGCATGGAGAGCTGGCTGGCAACCACGAGACAGCCAGAAGTAAAGGTAATAACAGGCAATAAAGTCTGTAATGGCAATAACATTACAAACTGAAACATGACAAACGTCTCCTTTTTAAGAAAAGCTGTCACCTTGTCACCTTGTCCATCCTTCCTCTACGTGTAGGTTATAGTAATGTTATTAGGAATAATCAGAAGCGGAGGGCCAATTTTTTCAGACAGACAGGTAAACTTCAAGTTTGAACTCGAGACTCGTTGTGTAGCAGCTTTGGTGGCTGGTGCTCTGCTTGGTTAACTGTTGGGTATTAATTAGCGATGCTCCGTTATGGAAAATTCTGGGTCTCTTTTTGTGTGAAGGGAACAAAGAAATCCTCTTTTTATAAAAGAATAGGTGAACTGTTTTCTAATCATTCAGCCCTTCATTACACTATCCGTGAAAACAAGCACAAATTAACTCATGCACACTTATAAAAGAAAACCTTTTAATTTAACCACTTTTCCCATGAAAAAAGATAACATTTTTGAAAAATAACACTACAACTACCTGTTCAATGGGGGAGTTGTACTGCACGTAGCCCAACAAAAACATTCTCTTTGTTAAACATGAATTAATGTAATTAAAGGTAAAAGTGGTTACAAAGTTGCTGGTGATGCCTGCCGTAATTGTCCTCTCTGGTTCATTTCCTCCAGAAACTCCTCAAACATGTTCTGTTTGAGTGGAGCGTGCCCTGAATAGAATATTGGATGGGTTTGTTTACAGCCTCTAATAACGCAGTTTTTTTTAACACTGTGGTCCGTGTCAGCCTCCACCTAAGAGACATCTCACTGAGGGGATCATGTCAGCAAATGCCACTGGAAAATCTTGCAAACTGCAAGTGACTGACGCCCACAGATCCGCCATTTTCTCTCACATCCATATGAAAACAAACCAATCATCTGCACGGCATGCATTTCGTAAAAGAAGCACACACGCTTCCCAGTGTATGGAAGCCTACTGGTGTTAATTGATGGGCTGCGACCTCCGTGATGGACAGAAAAAATATTTTACAGCCGTTTTCTTTCAGCCTTTATGTAGGCCCACCAGTACAACAGACTACATGCTGTGCAGTGGCAGACATTGGTTATTATGATTTATGATGAAAAGGTAAAGGTGTGAAACATTGTCAAGAATTAGGAGTCTGCTGGGCAAATGGAGAAAAGTAATGGCTGTAGTCGGCAGGAGGGCGAGGTTTGATGGTGCATGTACCCAGCACAAAATGGATGGGACACGACAGATGAACATCAGTGAGTGCCATTTGGTTTGCTGATAGATCCGTGGCAGCCAACAAGGCGAATGTCAGCCGACACTAATGTTGGACTGATAAATCGGTGCATCCCTAGTTTTTTATGAAAAGAAGAAAAAAATGCAAATTAACAAAGGATTTATTTTAACATGAATCTAACACTTGAGCAGCATTTTAATCAAAACAGACTCACCACTAACAAACTATACCATATACTATTCAAGCATCAAAGCATTTCTATAAATTAATCTGTACAACGGTCACAATGCATTTTGCAGACCAGGGGCATGTTCATAATAAACAGTGTGCAACATGCAAGAGATGCGTCTTTTTCCGACATATTCCGCACCCTTTGTGTCGGCGGGTTGTCATTTTTTAATTGGCAGCTTTCTCATTCTTTTGCACAATGGCGGATTTGTGTCTCACTACAATGGCTTCCTTCTCTCTTCAGGCTCTGCAGGATTCAGCTCATGGGTTTACTTGTGTGGTAAATGTTTTTTTGTGGTGTTTTTTTTTTTATTTTTGACTGCTCCAAAATCAGTTGTTGTGGAGCAGAGTGAGCAAATGAACAAAGCAGATTTGTGTTTTTATATTGCATGTGAATAAAGTTTTAATTTTCCTTCACTTCGGCTTAACTATTCACTCAGCCGTCTCTTTTTCAGTGTTTGCTTGGAGTATCTTTCAGCTGGGGATAAATTAGCAGATCAGTTTATTTAATCTACTCACGTAATCTTAACTTCTCTCACGGACACTTGAGTCACCTGGAGTTTACGTATATTATTTTACGTATTATTATTTAAATTTAACACAATTTTAACTGCATGAGTTCTGCATCGTATACTTAAATGTTTGCTGTAAAGTGGCGCACTAACCTCCTGCTCTGGCTGCAAAAGATTTGTCAGAGTCAGAGATAGAGAAGTACAGTGTTCAATCTCTGGTCTGTCAGTTATCTCGGCTGAAACTAAGCATGTTCCATAAGATCATCCATTGTGAGATCCGTTTCAAAATGAAATTTGGATTCTCTGTCTCCTAATGTGTCCCCAGCCTTTGCGTGGTGTTTGTCTGACCTAAACGTCTTTCTGAGCTACCGTATGTCGCCGTCTTTGCTGACTTGTTGTTTTCTCACGCAGGTGGTTCAGAATCTGCAATATCTGATGTAAGTTACCAATCTGAAAGACTCCATCATGATAGGCACATGGCTAACTTATGCCTGAACATCAATCTAATCATCTGTTTGTGCATCACCAGCTCCAGGTGCCATCCCTCAGCCCCTCCTCATCCAGCTGGTCGTGGGACCACGAGGAGGATCGAAGGCGTCAGGAGAAGTGGCAGGAAGAACAGGAGCGCCTCCTACAGGTGAAGACTGATTTCAACAGCAGGGAGGTTTTTAACACTCCTTCATGATAATGATCTTAATCTTAAACAACTTACGTGCGTGTCTTTTGTTTTTCAGGACCAATACCAGCGGGATCAGGAGAGGCTGGAGGCAGAGTGGCGGAGGGCTCAACAAGAAGCCATGGGGGAGTCATGTAGGAAGTCAGGGGTAATGATGTGTGCTCCTTGGTGCCTTTTCCAAGCATTTATAGTTAAACTGAGTGATCATAAAAAATAATGGTCTTTGATTCTGCTGCATAAAGTTGTCATGGTAAAAGAGCTCAACAAAGTTTACCTCAAGTGTGAACGAAGGCTGTGATAAACGCACAAGAAACATTTTAGTTTTTGTTGTTTTTCCTCAATGTTCAAGATGATATGAGACATTTTTAAAGTATACAGTCAGTATTTTTAATCAGCAGCTGGAAAATGTCAGTTCTATAGATTGTGTCTGTCTTCTCTCTCCTTTATTTTCATTGTCTTTTGAAGCAGAACATCTTCGAGATGACCGATGGAGGCGAGAGGCCTGCCAGCGTCCAGCCTTATGTGAATGGATTGACCAATAAAACTAGAGGAGAGGAGCAGAGCCCCGACAGGAATGAGCTGAAGGGAGCCGCATCAAAACCTCAAAGTAACGCACGGGGAGCGCAGGATGACCGGATGACTGAACAGGCCTGGTGAATAAATGTTTTCCTTCCCTTGTTTCTGTCATCAACATCGTCACTTTTCCATCCTTGCTGAGTGCGAACGGTTTTATGTGAAGTGTTGATCATTGGGCTTACTAGTAAAAAGCAATGTTGGAGTACTTTTATTCAGCAATTCTTTTTCTTTTTTATATTTCTGATTTGCAATGATCTTTTCTTCACTGCTGCTGTTGGTGATTCTGCTCTGCTTCCCGCTGCTTTCGCCGGGCCTTCATGCTCTTCATGCTGAACCTCAGGGCTGAGGACGCTTGTGGCTTTGCTCAGCTGTCTCCTGCACACAGGTCAGAACAAGACTGCCGTTGATCAGTTTCCCCTTGTGCTCAAACACTCAGTATGATTCGGGGTCCTGTACAATAGTCCTTTTTCATATTAAGCTTTGGGAAAAGAACAAAACCTTGGCAGTGCCCATAGCTGAGAAAAAAAACACAGATATGTTGACACTTTGTTTGAATTTACTATTTTGTGGTGACAACTTTGTGTTTATGATCTGATTAGGTTAAGGCACAGAAACATCTTGGTCAGGGTTAGAAAAATAACTTCACATGGCTGAGAAAAAACTGTTCTTGTCGCCCCAAACACGTCCAGAAATTGTCCCATGGTCCCCTTAAAAACATCCAGAGGTTTCACACTTTTACACAGTCTCAAACTGATGTCACTGGCTTGGCAACCTTTTTGTAGAAGTGTCAGTATGGTGATTGGCATATGACATGTACAAATGTAGATGCATCAGTGGTTGGCAGAAACGTTAACTGCCAACATTTTTATCCTTGTGACACAATGAAACCATATCAGCTTTCAACCAGTTTGGTGCAGACAACAAAACCCATTTTTCTTTCAAACATTCAGTAGATAAGCTGTTTTTCTGTCAAATGATGTCTGTGTGTCCACCCATAGGGTGAAGTCCTTGTCTACCCCAGCACTAGGTGGTCCCCACAAACAGATAAGAGGCAAGTCCCACCCCTCTCCATCATTGCATTTCGTCTGTTCTGGTGATGCACCAAGCTAACCGCCCAAAACCTTTGGTCGATCCAGGTAATGAGAGTAAAAGAAAAGGACAGTCTAAGGTTGAACAGGAAAGGCAGCTGATTTTGGAGGAGATGAAGAAGAGGACTCAGCTTCTGACCGACAACAGCTGGATCCGTCAGCGCAGCAGCAGCCTTTACAAGGAGCCCATCTATGTCGGGGTTCCTATGAAGAGGTGGGTGTATCGCCGTGCCTCAGACAGCTGTTTTTGTCCCATTTTTTCTTCCTGCATTTTCCTTTTATCATCTTTTCTGAACTTGTGCAGGTTTGAGTCTCTGGACAACTTGGACAATTTGCGTCAGTCCCCGCTCTCATCCCTCAGTTACCCTCGTCCGCACTCAGCCGCTGCAGGTTACTGCGCTCCGAGCAGAAACTCCTCCTCCCGCTACAGCACTGGAGCTATGCTGTCCCAGAGGAATGCATCCATGGACCCCTCTCATCATGGCAGGTATGCAGCTCCTGCCAATGTACTGTACAGCCTGCCTCTCTTGTGCATGCAGTCGCGTGATGTTTTCTGTTTCTACTCGTATAATTTGGCCTCACACTGTTAACATGTGCTGCCCCAGGATGGTCGGTGGCTGGAGGACTTGCTGTATGTGTGAGCGTTTCCTGGGTAGTGGGGCAGCCATGGTCATAGAGGCCCTTAGTCTCTGCTTCCACCTCGCCTGTTTCCAGGTGAGAGGTCATGACATCGGGGTAAGGTGCGGTCACAGTAGCTCCGATTCCCTGCAAGCAATGACTCTGTCCGTGTTTGTGCACTGGCTCCTGACACGCAGCATCTCTAAGTTTGTTTTTTTTTACCTTTCAACTGTTTTTATGCAAACACATTTAAGACAAATTCAGTGGAAATGGCAAATAAATTATGATGTAAATGAAGAGAGACACTTATCACTCGAGCTTCTGTTCCTCTGGAGAGTTGAAAAAGTCGAATCAGTCACATTTGTTTATAGAAAACATTTTGTTTCAACCAATGTTCAATTAAATTGATATTATTAAAACATAGATAAATAAGTACATGAAAAAATTTGCCACATTTTTTCTATCACGTTTTCCTCACGCCGCTCTTTTATTGCGGTCGTCTCATCGAGCCCTCTTCTCCTCCACCAGTTAGTAAATTGTACCTGACTGGAGAATCACAAGTGCCACATGTTTATCTCCATGAACCAACTCACACAACAGGAGTGGGTGTTAATTTATAAGTGGTGTTTTTTCCGAATGTCTTTTTTATTATAGATTATATATTCTTTTACATTTGAAGCTTCTAATGAGGTTCCACAGTTTTCCGATACCAAATATCTGTGATAGACTAATGTTGGTCAGGCTCTAATACTTATAATATCATTGCTATGTTGAAATGTTGTGTTTAAACAGAATGAATCGATCAAAAAAAAAATGTTCAAATATTGATTTTTGAAATTTGATGTCAACATAAATGAGGCTACGACCTATTTGGTACAGCTCTTATAATAAGCCTTTTAATTTCTCGATTTTCTTGAAATTCGTTTAGATTTATTCTACAATTGGAAGTTCACCTGTCTAGAGACTGCTTACACTTTTTAATCATTCCGCCCCACTGTGTTTTATCTGCGTCAAACTGTGACCATGGCGATGAGATCATTTTGGTGCTTGTGGGAAATTTCCATTAGACTGGACTAATGTGACCGTACCTTTTCATAAGGTCAGCAGGAGTCTCATAACTCTACATTACAATCATATCACCTTTTACAGCCGCCTGCCAGCAGGAGCACTTATGCTGCCTTTCTATACTTTCACCTTTCTTAACCTGTTTCTTAGTCTGGTGTGGTCGTTCTCTGTGCTATTTCTGTCTTGGCCTCTCTGCATATGATTGGTCGAGGGGAAGGAGCCAGCCCCATGTCCTGCTTCGCTTTTAGATGCTTATTGTGAAAATCTCACCGGCAGAAGACCCCCACATTTAGTTGACCTACGCTATTTGGCACATAGATGTGGAAGTTGATTCGCTTGTGAAACTTACTGTTCTGTTACAGACGCACATAGCACCCTGAGAGTATGTATATATTGTATGTGTTTTCCTGCAAAGACAATGCTTAGTTCTGTGCTTGGGTGGCAGACAAACTGGTGAGATAATTTCGACACAAAAGGCCCACGTTTCACGTCAGCCGGCTTTCTCTCACGCCTCTCTCCTCAATTCAGTGTGTGGGCTGCCACCGACATCTCGGAGGAACTGAGTATGGAGTCCAGGTTCGAATCCGAAACAGGAAGCTGTATTGTGAGCCCTGCTATTTCCACCTCAAGGGTGAGTGTTGACCTTTTCTTTGGAAGCGATGACCTCGACTGATTCTGTCAGAAATGCATCGCAGCTCTGTTTCTGTACCTCAGTACCTGAGTATTCAGATTGTTGTCTAGAATTTTCACACTTTTAAGTTCAGTTTATTTTGTGTGGAAAACACTTAAAACAGATGTGTTGACCTGGCTTAAAGGGATAGTTCAGACCAAAATGAAAAATGCATTTTTTTTTTTCTCTTAGTTGTTGTACTGTTAATTCGTGGACTGTATTTTTCTGTGCTTCGAGCACCACAAGTCGAGTTCCATCTAGTTCCATTATATTTGAGAGAAGGCCAACATGTCTAAGGCCGACATCTCCAAGCCTCAACATGTCACACCACAGCAATCAAGATGTAAATTTAGTTTTGATTTTGGGGTGAACTGTCCATTTAATCACTGTCAAGGAAACTAGTGTTTTACTTGCTCTAACTCTGTTATTCCAAATTGTTTATGAACATTTCAGCCTCTGGTGCCCCCTCCATGTGATCAACACGCCGTCCTCCACATTACGGAGTAATCAGCAGAGTCACTGGGGAGACCTGTTGGATGGAAGACATAGTGACGACATCTACGCGACCAAGCCATGATTATTAATCGTTGGTAAAACTGCAAACTCTACGCTGTGATGTAAAATTAACACTTAATGGCATTTTTTTTTTAAATCAAATATTGTTGATATGCTACTCAGTTTGTCTCTCCTTTCTTTCTGCTAATTTGTTTCCAAGAGGATTTAGATTTAATATATGAAATAAAGTAATGATGGCTGTTATTAGTGTCTGATTGAATGCTTTTATTTTAATAATCGTGTCGATCTCTGACATATCCTTGTGTTACTTTTGATATTTGCCCAGTAGTGCATTTATGATGTAAGATGAGATCAGATATGTTGTTGTTATTGTATGGAGGCACGTTTAAACTTGTACTTCAGCACTTTCTCTATTGAAATCTCACCATGTGCACTTTGGGATAAATCGGTGTAAAAGGTATAAAAGAAAAAATACATGCATTTCTCATGTGAAAACGGGCATCTTAACTAAAATGCTTTTGTAAATGAAGTGCACTGAACATCATCTTTAAGGGTTTTTATGTTATTCATTAATGTACCACATGGTGGCCTCATTGGTCTCATGGTAAAAACAGAAGTGTGGCATCATACTGACGGTAGAAATGTCTTTTATTTTAATGTGACCAAATTAATGGAGGTTAAGTCTTTCAATGTTTTGGGTCGGTAGTGCACAAAACAACTTCTATTTTTATACTCTGTCACTGAAACACAGTCAGAGTTGCAACAGCAAATATGGATCTATTTACTAAACAAGAATTAACAGTCAAAACCAGTTTCACCTGCCTCCGCCAATTTGTGAAAGAGGGCGACCTTAGTTGATCCTCCGATCTGTTGCAACAATATGTCGTGTGTAATGCATCAACGTGTCTCGGAACTCGACTCGTTTGTGCTTGTTTGCTCCTGTATAGTAAGATTTATGGGTAAGAAGTTGCAGATAAATCTCTAATGATAATCAGTACGTATATTTTCCTGTGTCGAGAACTTTTGAAACTGAAATCTAGTGGTAATTCATTCTGTTGTTTTGATTCCTACCTTTGCTACCAATAAAATTCATTGTCTAAATACTTGTATTGTGTTAATTTTCATGAAGACTTTATGATGCTAGATGATACGGCCTTACAAAAAACATGATGCAATTTTAAAGTATTTTGCAACACTGTATTGCAACAATGTATATCTCTATTTTAATCTCAAAAGCATTTTAAAAATGCTAGAACTGGCGCAACAAAAAACAAATATCATTCAACTCTTTACCAAATACCTGTCAATATTGCAGCAGCATTGTATCACTATCGGCGCTGCTAAAACATAGTAACACATTGAGATTTTTGATAAATAATCATCAGCACCGTGGCTATAATGAGAAAGTCATAAAAAGTAAGTTCAAAAAATTACATCAAATGCAGCCTATTCAACTAGGAAAACACAACACTTTACACATAAAATGAAATCCAAACTCTAAGATGATGTATATTCTCATAACATAAAGACAATATAATGATATAATGCTGATGTATTGCCCAGCCCCATGAGGACTCCTCTGTCTTTATCCGGACTCTACAACAGTAGTCTTTAGTTAAACAAAGAGCATCCTATTACTAAATATTTACTGTGGAGTATCTGTGGGGATTTCTTCAAAAACCCTGTGTTGTGTTTCTCTTGAGGGGAGACATGATTACATGCTTCAAAGTCCATTTTTGGCAACAGTTACTGACGGGGGAAAAAATATCTATTTTTATAAACTGTTGAAACTGTGTGCAAGCCACAGGACTTTCCTCCCATATAAAGGAGCCGTTTCTGCTTCTCAGAGTGCCTGTTTGGTGAACCTTTTAAACACCAGCCCTGTGGAGAGAATTCTTTCCATTTCCACAAAACTTCCCCAAATCGCATGAAAAGCTTGCTATTTCTGTTGAAAGGAGTTTCAGATTTAAGCATGAAATGACATTCCATTCACTTCCATTCTGTTACCAAAGTGTTTTGTCTCTTTGGGAGAGCTGACCTTTCACAGGAAATTGATGAAGCAAATTTAACTGAAGGAAAAGGAACAGAAAGTCTTCTGGCCTCTGCCCTTCAAATGGGGAAGTGCCATATTGTCTAAAATGGTTGACTCGGGCTCTGACATCCCAAATGAGAGAAAAGTCTCAGGTTGTGTGACAGTTATGATGAACGCTCAGTTTTTGTCTTTATGTCATCTTACAGAAGAGATGAATGAGAGAGATCTGCGGTGAGGGAAGTGTTACAATCAAGCTATCTACGTCGCTGATGGTTGTTTTAACCTCTAAAAAATAATAATTGTATTACTTTTTGGAACTCTGAGCTCTCAGTCAAACTGAGATGTTAAACATCGGTTATCCAGCGCTCCTCTTGGCCTGATGGATGGAAATGTTTTGGTGGTTTTCTGTGACCTGCTCTTCAGGAGGGGAGAGTTGAGTTCCCTGAAGGCATGAGTGGAGACATTTTTCACTTTCTGACACACACAATCTGTTTGGGATGACTCTTCTGACTCCTGCTTGACCCGTTCAAAAACCACAAGTACAGTAAGCCACAGACTGCAGAGGGTCAAACTGACCAAAGCAGGCTGCAAAGACATCATTTACTTGAAATTTAGCTCAAAGATTAACCAAACTGACTCTGTGGATGATGTTGACAGAGCAGTGAACATTCCTCTAAGTAATGGCTAATCCTTTTAAACTTTATTTGTGCATCAGCATGTGAACTTTTCCCCACTGATTAGTCAATTAAATCCAAACCACAGTCAAACATAACTGACTTCATTTTGCTGCATTTTTACAGCTGAAACATGCAAAACATTTGTCCCTTATCTTACCAGAGATTTAAAACTCCATTGCTGCCACGAGCATCTGTTTTCTGCAGGGCTTGATGGAAGGTTGCATTCTATGTCGTCCTAAGATGCGCTAAAAACCTCTGGAACAAGTGGACAGTTGTTGAATAAGAAGGTTGCCAGGCGGATGTATGTTTTTTAAATCTGACAAGTGTAAACGGGAATAAGCACCCATGGGACGTTTTCAGCGAGCTACTGTTAATGTTTTTCTTTCTTGTTTAAGACATTATTCCCGAGCAGCCAAGCGGAAAATCCTGACCCTGGTCTGTCAAAGTATTCTGAGAATTCTCCGTATCGGATTTTCTTTTTTAATGGGACAAATTTGAGGATGCCCTGAAGCTCTTATTTATAGTCCTACTTAAAAAAAAAAAACATTTTTCCCTTACGGCTTTCAGAGCAGCTTGTCATGCAATTGTCATTAGAAGTTTTCTGACTACTGGCTCTGTCCTGGTTCACCCTCTTCATCCAAGGTTTTAAAAATAATAACTTCCTCTCAGTGGTTTTCTATTATGAATAAGAGACCTTGTGTGAAAGATACAAACTGCTCTTTCTAAAATTTAACAACTTATAACATTTCATAACTAACTAACAGTTTAAGTGTCTGTAAAATAGCTTGCCATCAAAACACTGACCATCAGACTTGAAACACACTTGCGGTTTTATGTGTCAAACAGGAAAGCCTGACGACAGGAGGAAGTGGTTTCAAGTTACAAGTGTGGCACTAACCCTCTATGTACCTGTCAATCATCTGTCACCACTGCACTATCTGGACTGTCTATCTGCGACACAGGAAGCAGCGAGGAAGAAGTGGGTGTGTCTGTGGCTCACAGATATCTGGCGAGTGTCCTGTCACTGCTGTAACGTTGTCCAGAGCCCAAACATACAGGCAGAGAGACAGGCACGTGCAGCCGAACAGAAAGACGTCCTGGAACCTGTGTTTTCAATCCTGTAATCGAGACCGAATACGATGTTTTGTGGCATTTTTCAAGAACAAAATGAGGTGCACACATAACAAGAAGAACTGTAACATTTCTTAAAAGCTGGTTAGTCACACTTAACAGACTAGACTCCAGTTCTCTCTCTTCTTTTTTCCTTCTGTTCTTTGTAAACGTACAATCATGTAGTGAAGTATACCCAACCGCTCCCGTTGGTAGTCAACTCAATTAAGGTCACCTCTGCAGATCGCCGCTGCAGTCAAGTTGATAAACAGGAGTGAACATAAATCCACTTTAATCACTGAGCTTCTTCCAGGTGTTTCTTCTTCCAAAGGGTCTGGCTCTGCACAGGACTCTCTCCTACAGAGTTGCGCAACTCTGGGAAGGTTAGAACCGGTTTTTCCTCCCCACTCCACCTGGTCCTCTCCAGCAAACGACCAGCGAAGCCCGGTGACGCAAATCTTTCGATGAAAGCTGAACATTTTAATATATAATATTAATGTTTAATATGCATCCATTCACATCATTGCATTGACTTTGTATGTTATCTGGATGCGCAGAAAGTTTGCTTCACTTCTTGTCTGAACACACTCCAAAATGAGAGTCCACAGCCATTCTGGCAATTTTTGATAACTTCCAATTTTTATTACTTATTTACTGTCACAACGTACAATTTACCTGATTGTAACAGTTCAACTTCTTGTATTTGGCTTCAAATGCAAATGCTACAAATGCTATTTGTAGTAGATAAATAAGCCTACTTTGTGACTGTGAAGCGAAATTTGAGAGGTCTAGCACAAAAATTCAACGAGTTACACCCCTCCCCACTCTTCCATACTTATTTTAACTATTAACAAAGAAGACTACAGCTAAGGCTGATGAGAATCTAATTTGTTTTGGTCATACCATATATTACCGAGGGGCAAATTAAAGGGGCATTCCGGCATTTTAAACCTGAGCCCAATATCTACATGTTTTGGTATCTAAATGATTTGTATTTACCAAAAGTTTTGGAGTCGGTCACCCAGATTGTCTAAGATGGCAACAGCAATATGGCTGCAATCACAGCAACATAATCCTTTGGGGCAACTTCAACTAACAAAGTTACGTCCACTAAAACGTTCTATGTGTTGTATCGTAGGCAACTGGATGTGTTTCAGTTTCTCGACGAAGTTTCACCTCTCATCTAAGAGGCTTCTTCAGTTCTAACTAACTGGAGGGGAGTTGCAGTCTTTTAAACTTAAATGTGTGGGAGTGTCCTTACAGAATAGTGTGAGTTCCGAGTTTCAGAGTCCTTGGTGGCCCTAACGACTCTGAAACTCAGAGCTCACACATGACCTGGATGACTGAGAACCTTCATCAACATGTCCAGTAAAAGTGATTGTTTTTGCTGCTGACAGGCTGAGGTTGTTATTCTGAGAGTCTGACAACATTACGAGAACAATTCTTACAGAGAGACCTTTTTGTTGATTGATGAGATTTTTTTGCAACCAGAAATGTAAGTCTCGTTCACAGACAAGTCTTGCTCTAAAAAAGGTGTGTTGTTACAGTTGTTGCCTCATCGAGATCCTTTAAAGCATTTAAATAGCCAGCCATGACTTTTGAAATAAATTCTTGCTGGCAGTTTCTCTGGGTACTCCAAACGCCTCTTTCCAACTCTGACTCACCATTGTCTTCCTGCAGCAAGTTTTTTAGTTTTCCAAAAAGTTTTCTAATTTTAGTGGACTTCTTAAGTTTGAGTTTGCGAGTTGCCCAAAAGCATCATATTGCAGCCATTGCAGAGGTGTTGCAGCAATCTACTGGACCAATTCCATAACTTTTGGCAGGTATGAATCAATAACACACAGAAGCTTGTAAATATAGGGCCCAGGTTTAAAAATACCAGAATCTCCCTTTATTATTATTACCTCTCTTTGAGAAAATCCATCCAATATTTGCAGATACCGCATTTAAAAACTAGAAACATCGACCTGCAGGAAAATTTTGGGGCTAACAAAGTCATTAGAAGTTATCCCCTTTGGAACACCGTGGTGATCCATCTGATGGTTGAGATATTTCCGTCTGGACTGACTGACCGGCTGACTGATCTAATGCCATCCCTTGAGCAATGCCACTGGCTTTAAATAGGCCATTTTATTCAGATCATAGACGCAGGTGCTCCAGTGTTGTTTGTATATTCATTGAGGTGAAAAGTCTTAAAATGTATTAGACTTCTCCCCTAAGTGTCAGTTCCAGACAGGAAACACTGCTTTGTCGAACCAAGAAGAAAAAAAATCTTACTTTGCATGAAATGGCATTACAACTCAAATTAAATTGACCTCACAGTCCAACTTTGAATCAGCTTCCTCCACATCTTGCCCTTTCAAACAGCCCTGAGAGGGAAGGAGGGAGGGGGGAGTTGCACTTCTTGTGAAAGGAAGCCCGCTGCAGCCACAGCAGGGGAGGAGGATGCTCCCTTTCGTCCTCTCTGTTCCCCGCAGCTGATTGATGCTGGCAGCCTTTTACCTTTCAGTTTACCGGCACAGTGCAAGGCTCAGCCCTGTCGCTGGGAGCTGTACCAATCTCCGGCCTGCTGCTGGGCGCTGAGAGCAGCTCAGCTGAGACTGGCGACATTTACACCCTCCTTCTGCCAGACTAAACTACACAGAGCAGACAGGGAGAGAGAGGGCTCTGGTCAGAAGCAGTGAGGTTGAATCTTTGAATGAGACGGATAACATGACGACTGGTGTCTGTCAGCAGCTACAACATATGCTCCTCATAACTGATGACAGTACATGCAACGTTAAAGCATTTTACATGTAATCTCCAAATTCTACTTAACTACTCAGTATCTAATGTATAACATGACACAGTAAACAGTTAAAGGTGATCCATATATATGTATTGGCCACCCGTTGAATTCATACTCCCAACAAGTAGCACATCTCTACTGCATATCAGTAGAATAACTGCTAACTGCTGCTAATTGTATTCTGTTTATACATCCGCGAATGTATCTACAGTTAGCTTGTTAGCTCAGTTAGCCAAGCATCTAGCCAGACTACTGGGAGAGTGTTTTAACACCGCCTGCAAAGCAGCTTTGCCAAAGCTACTTTGGTTTGCTGAAAGGTTTTCAGGCCCTGGACTAGCTGGTTAGCATGCATTGAGGTCTTTGACATAACGTCAACACTTTTGTTTCGTCACATTCTGTTGATAATGTTGGTTCATTTTTGAATGTTTTAAACTGAAAATTCTTACATATTGCAGCTTTAAAAATGTACTCGACTGTGAGCGTATTTTATTTCATGTACTGGTCTTTGTCTATCTGTGTTGTAATGCTGTCTCCATTGCTATTTATTATCTTGTGTGTTGTGTCATTGGTTGTGTGTTTCTTTATAGCTGGCTGCAAATTAATTTCTCCCTGTGCGAT
>OMLP01027068.1:25502-47376 GCA_900302685.1 Spondyliosoma cantharus | reverse complement strand
CTGTCGTCTTCCTGTGGGTGGCTTCGCTGACCTGATGGGTATGCAAAATACACACACACACACACACACACACACACACACACTGTATGTTAAAACCAGCACTGACTTGTTGATTTAATTTTCTTGATTCATATAGGAAGCAACGGACCCCAAAAGTTCTGCATTGAAAAAGTAGGCAAAGAGAACTGGCTTCCACGAAGCCACACATGGTAAGACCTGTTACTCTATTTCTAATTTTATCAAATTCCTCAGGCCTCAGGTATTACACCAGATATCTACGGAATGGACAGGGGATTAAACTTTCATAACCAAACCCACTTAGTCATGTTGAAATCAGGCAGTGGCTTGCCTTCCTTTGTTGTTGGTCTTTAATTTGGCATTCGATGTTACATAACAGTGAGAGAATGCTTTGTTGTTGGGCTGTGATAAATACAGTTGGCAAGGTGTTTATTTAGCAGATACTACTCTGCAGCATAAGGTGGAATAGTGCAGCAGTGAACTTAAGTGCACTGTTCACACCAGATATGTCAGAATTACGTAAATGACACTGAACAAGAAGGAAAGCAAAGCATTTCTTCTGACAACAGCTAGGTAAAAATCTGTTCATGCAGCTGAATAATGTGAAGATTTTTGTTTTAGTTTGTGTTGTAAGAAATCCAATGTAAATGTGTTACATGTTACAAGAGTCATCTAGTTTCTTTCTCTTCGTCGCCTAGCTTTAATCGTCTGGACCTCCCTCCTTACAAGAGCTACGAGCAGCTGAAGGAGAAGCTCATGTTCGCTATAGAAGAGACAGAAGGCTTTGGGCAGGAGTGATGCAACAAGAACAGGAGCTGCAGGATGGGTTGGAGGAGCCATATCCATTTCAGACAAGAGCACTTTTTAACAGATTCTCCTTGCAGCCAGGAGCTGCTTATAAACTGGTATATGGACGTACAATTCTTCATATTCTGTCACATTATCATCTGCAGTAACCAATGTTTCTAAGCTGTTTCGTCAGAAATTCCTTCATCCCACAAGAGAAACCTGTGAATCCTCCTCAACCTGTTTCACTTCTCACTTATATGATAACCCCTTATCCAGCTGATCGTACTCAGCCCTGCTCAGCCCACTATCAGGTGATGAAGGCAGAAGAAACGCCTTTCTCGCCCTTTCATGTCTGCACTCGCTGCACGTTGTGCAAGTGCAGTTTCGACGCGTACATCTGTGAATGAGTAAACTCTTGCACCTCATGCACTAGAATGAATAATTTCAGAGGAAAGAACCGTATTTGTGCATTTTGAGTTAAAACAAGAAGCTTCATATCTACAAGCAACATCAAACGCACAGATATGCTTTTGGACTCAACTTTAATTTGTCTTTTATTGAAAGGATGGATGAATGGATGGATGTTTTTTTTTTTTTTTTGTAACTGCTGACTGGAGTGACTCCTGTAGCACAGTTTTCTTTAATAACTTTGATAAATGTGATTACGCTAAGCGAAAATGATGATTTCTCTTATTTTGACAGGTTGATTTCTTAACTTTATAATGAGTTGAAACTTGGAACTAGTTTGCACACAGTTATGTGAGCAGTAAGACGGTTGTGATTGTTCTTAAGAGAGGTTGTATTTTTATGTGCAATAGTTTTGTAGAAAACATTTTTGCCAATAATAGAGCCAAACAGTGATTTGTTTGATCATTTTATAACACTTGGGTAAGTGTCAGCATTTAGTGTTGATTTAAATTTTCAAAATGAAGTAGAGAACACACACGCATACGGTGAAGCTTGTTTGGTTGTGATTCCATCTGACAAACTCTGCCTTCCAGAAATGGTCCGTGCTGTCTTAATATCAGCCGACTTGATCGCGGATGCTCCCCTCCTTTACCCAGTCAGGGAGGCCGAAAAGTGATAATTACGAGGCGTTACTAATGACGTGGGAGCTTTAGGATGTATGTGTAATAGAGAACAATGATTTGAATAATTCCCACTGAATGGTAGCCAGCTTTTTGGTAGATATCCAGAGTTTAGTATTATTCTAGATCACTAATGAAAATGCTGAATCCTAACTGTTTAATGTGTTACATGACTAATGCAGTTTTTGTAAATATACTTAAAAAATTAGTTAATGTGTTTAATGTCTTAATACAGTAAAAAGTTTAGTTCACCCAGGAAGTGGACCCCTTTGAGTTTTAGACAGAAGTTGATAATTAAGATTTGAATCACTGCATTAGAAGGCGGCCCTAGTTTTATAGGGTGTTAGGTATTCAGATTGTACAGGAGTAGTTTATTTCATGTCTTTTCCAAAAACTAGCTACACTAACATCAAACTTAAAGTTTATTTTTAGTATCAGGTAGAGTATCACTTTAAGGAACTGACTATGGAACCAATTTACCAAAGGATTATATTAAAAAAATGTTTTAAGAATTTGGCTAGAAAGTCTAATTCAACAATCAGTTTTTAATATCCCCAGATGATTACACATTGTTGTCACTATTAAGTTCTGAGTTATTTTTCAATATGAAGTAGGTAACACTATGAGGTACAGGAAAACAAATAGGTTGCTCAGCTACTTCAGTTTTAAATACAAATTTTAATCTGTAAAGTGATATATATTTTTTAAGACTAGTAGCTGTCCAAGCATCAAAGCTGTGTGTAGTGTGTGTAGGCAGCGTGGTGTGAATTCCGTGGCATAATTTAAATGTTTATCCCAGATCATTACTCAAATTCAGTTGCAGCAAGTTTTCATTTCCCATTAAAATGTAAAAGGTCGTATCCACAAATATAACTTGTGAATAAGCCCGTGTATGAACTGTGCGACTGTATGTCATCACAAAAAAGATCAATGGTTGTTCTCAATGGCCGAAGCTCCCCCTCACTGACCTGACGGGCGTTTTAACCCTCGGTCGATACCAGTTACTGCTCACTTTGTCAGATGTTTCACATTATCTCACATTTTTCCCCTAATTCAATGCACATCCACCTTTAACACTTAGTGTGTAACTGCCAGTGTGCAGACTTGTGAAGAGATTATTATAAAAAAAAAAACAAAAAAAAAACTTGATTTTTAAAAAAGGGGGTTGTGATTAAAATGTTGACTGTTGAATATTTTAACAGATTAAAACCCATAATATAGCACCTTCACACTCCAAACTGGTTGAATTAACCACTTCACTGTTAAATCTCTGCTGTGTTCCAGATCCATGGGGCAATTAAATGTATAGAAATATGCAAACTAGTGTTTTAGATGTGCTGATTGCATTGTAAATCATGTTGATATTGTAATCACTGTTTGTTTTTTTTGAGGCTCTAACTTTTTTGATAAGTGGAAGTCAAGGGTTGAAGACTATTTATTTGGAGGATGGGTTTCATGTAACAATGGACTGGATTGATTGAGAAAATTAAAAAAAAGTAATAAAATGATTGAAACACTGGGCTCCTGCAGGACACTTGTGACGTGCTATTGATTATCGCTGGAATGTATTTTTTTTCACAATATCATACACACAATTCACTACATTTTCTTTTTCTTTTTTTTTCTTTTTTTTTATTACAAATTACAATTGTGTTGCATATTAACCTCTTAAAATTATGACAAATACAATGGCTGACGAACAAAATCTCAAAATGTGTTGAGGGAATGAAAATGGTATTGTGCACTGTAACCTTTGCAGGGTATGACTGGTGACTGATCTTTAATTACTTAGCATTAATTCTGAAGTGTCATAACACGTGTCTGCACTCTTTCTTTGCACCTTGTATGAGGCATCCACTCTCACAGCAAGAGCATAGCTGACTAATTCAACTACCAACATTACGCACCAAAGTCTTGCACAGCTTTGATCCCCAGCAAACAACAGAAACAAATCAGTTTTGCGGTCTCACGTTTCCCAAATACATTTGCATACAGATGAGGTGACATTGATATACATTTTTTTTTTTTAATTATTATTCCTAAAATTCACATTTGTTTTCTTTTTCCACAGCGATTTAATGTCATTTATTTACATAGGATGAATTATCTGACATCTTTATGATAAGTGCAAGTAAATAATACCTATATACATCATTTGATTATATTTATTATTTATTTACTACTATTATACTGTATACAACAATAGAATGCTGCATATACAGTAATAAAACAGTTGTAATAATCTAACATTACTGAAAGGAGGCATACTACACCTCTACTTGTTTTAGATATATTTTGCATGTGTTCTTGTGCTTTTCGCTTAATACAGTTTTGAGTTTCACATTTTAAATACAAAGTGATTAGATTATAGAATATGATGCATTTTTCTTAAACAAGCCTGCAGTAAATATTAAAACTAGTTTCACTTCAACCAGCTACAACGATAGAGTGCTGTTTACACATTAATTAAAAAAGTAGTCATGATATTCCGATGAAGTACTTCCACTTTTGATATTTAAAGTATATTTGGCTGATATTTCTCATGATTTTTACTGAAATAAAATGTGAATGGGTGGCTTTTATTTTGTGGTTTTTGTACTTTTACTTAATGAAAGGATGAGAGTACTTCTTCCACCACAGGTCATTGTACTTGGTGAAAAAAAAAAGAAAGCACCCAAAAACGTTTTCAAAATATTTTCATTTATTACATACGCATATGTCTTACAGTGAGCATGCCAGTTAGAGTCAGGTGTGTTGTGCCACCTGACTCTAGCTCCTGCAGGACATGACTAAGGACTGGTCATACATTTCTCAGCTTTTGTTCTGAAAGGTGTTCGAACATGTGTCTGCACTTTGCATGTGGGGCATCCACTCTGGCATTATGTAATATGCAAAAGCTGATCCAATAAAGTTATGCACCAAAGTAGCTTTAATCCATAACAAACAGCAAATATTTGACATTTAGAGTCTCATCTGCTGACATTCTTCAGCGATGAATGTGACAAATGAAAGGACACTCTCAAGTAAGCATGACAATGGGCATGGTTATTACATGTGGTATGTACCAGATTACTGTACATGTGCATGCCCTTAAATTTAAGCCTCCCATTTTAAAAGTACCAAACTTTGTGCCACCTGACTCTAGATCCTACAGGACATGACTAAAGACTGGTCATAAATGTCTGTGCTTTTGTTCTGAAAGGTGTAATAACATGTGTCTGCACTTTGCATGTGAGGCATCCACTCTGGCATTGTGTAATATGCAAGATCTTAATGACTAATTCAATAACATTATTCCACAAAGTAACTTTAATCCACAACAAACAGCAAATGTTTGACATTTACATTTAGAGTTTCATCTACTCATCAACTAAATGACTAATTCACTAACGATACACACCGGAACCTGGTATGTAGCTTTAATCCACAGCAAATACATTTATAGTCTCATCTTGTCAACATTTTCAACACATTTATGTACAAATCGAGGAATACTTATATGTAAAAATATATGTTATCTATTTTTTTTCTCTATAAAAACCTTTTTATTTTTATTTTTGTACCAGAAGCATGTTCATTGCATTTATCTAAAATAGGATGTTAGTGGAAGTTAATGGTTAAATGCTCTTTATACATGTTTGGAGGATGGGCATCATGTAACAACAGACTGGATTAATTGAGGAAAGGGGGAATATAATTATTAAAACACCGGTCTCCTACAGGACACTTGTGGATTGTTAATCATCATTCTTACATCATTTTTCACATAATTTTATACAATACCCTACACATAATTCATTACTTTTGTTTTACCATTGCTTCTGAATAAATATTGCAATTATTTTGCACATTGAAAGAATGTAGCAGTATTTTGGGTCTCTCTTTGGCCATCATTTAAAATAAAAAACCTAAAATGTGTTCCCCCTGATTGTACTCTGTACGATTTGACTACCGACTGGTCTTGAATTTCTTTGTTTCTCTTCAGAAAGATGTGACAAAATGCATCACTCTTCATAGGCGGAATCCACTGTCATGTTACATAATATGCAGTAGCTAAATGACTCATTCAGTTACCGATGTTACGCGCCAAAGCCTGATATGCAACTTTAACAACAAACCCATTTAAAGTCCCACCTTTCAACATTTTGAATACATTTACACACAAATCAAGGAACATTTCTAACTTAAAATATATAATGTTTTTATTTTATTTGTCTATTTTAAAAACATTTTCATTTTTATTTTGGTACCTAAGACAGATTTGTTCACTGTGTTTAATTTACATGGGATGTTAGTGGAAGTTAATGGTTAAACACCACTTGAAATTTGTGACCTTCTGCAAAATATGACTAAAAGCTGGTCTTGAAATTCTCTTTTTTTCTGTGACAAAATGTGTCACTCTTCATAGGAGGAATCCACCCTCACATTATGTAATATGTAAGAGCTACATGACTAATGCAAAGTTACACACCAAGTAGCTTTTAGCTACAGCTGAGTCAGACACAGTAAATACAACAGTAACAGTGTTTCGAGGCCATATCTTGCTTTAATTTCTTTATGTTTACATACAAATAAAGGGACTCGTTTAAGATAAAATATATCACATATTTAAAAAAAATGTAGTTGACAAAAATCTCACATTTTTCTACATTTTGGTACCAAAACAGCACACTGCACTTATACGTAGGAACCTTTCTTCTAATGCTACGCGACGGCGAGTTTCCGCTGTGACGCTCGTATGTGCAGCATGTATCTGTGTCCTCTCGGCTCCGTTGAAAGTCATGGCAGGTCCTGATCCGTTAAAAACGCTCCTGTACACCGTCAATCATCTCCTGCAGCAGGAGAAATACAAAGCGGCATTGGCAGTGCTGAAAGGATTCAGAAATGGCGCCGTGTGAGTGAAAACGTTCAATAAACTAGCTAGCAGGCTAGGCTAAGCTAAGCTAACGACAGTTTACTTTATTTACCAAACAGCTGGTGGCGAACAGCTCTGTGGCCAATCAGCTGTAGTTCACAGTGGTCGTTTGCTTGAGCTCCTTTGAGTGCTGTACAGAAGCAGCAGATGTTGTAGACCAAAGTAAAAGCACTGGGGATTTCTGACCTTGTTTTGAAGCCAGCTGACAGTACAGTGTGTTTTATTTCTCAGATATGGGGCCAAAATCAGAGCACCACATGCTTTGGTAATGACATTTCTATTCAGAAGTGGCAGGTAAGAATTTGAGATGTCATGAATTACCTTGCTGTTCTAATATGTATAATGCCTCAGAAGTCTGAACAGGTTTATTTCTTTCTCCTGACAGTTTGAAGGACAAGCTCAGAGCCATTTTGAAGGCCACCTACACCCACTCTCGCAACCTGGCGTGCTTTGTGTTCACATACAAAGGACTGCAAGCCGTACAGGAGAGGATCCAGGGGAAGAGTTTGCAGTCTCACTCCTTCCTGGCTGCCTGTGTCGGAGGATGGTTGGTGTTTGGAGATAACAACAACATCAATAGTCAGGTCTGATCAGCCCGTTGTGCAGAAAAGCCACTCTTCATGAACACATCATCATAAATCTGAGGCTGTAAACGATCATTTAAATGCGTTCAACCCATTAACGCTTTCCCTTCTCTGTAGATCAACATGTACCTGCTGTCCAGGATCCTGTTCGCGCTGTCTCGGCTGGCTGTGGAGAAAGGATTCATCGCCCAGCCTAAACGCGACCCTTTCCCACTGTTCGCCACGCTGGTGTGGGGCATTGTGTTGTGGCTGTTTGAGTATTACCCACACACCCTCCAGCCCTCCCTGCAGTCCTCAATGAACTACCTTTACCATGACAGCAATGTGTGGCATGACATCTCAGACTTCCTCGTCTACAATAAGCCTCGGACTGCTGCTCAGAAATGAAACTGTTTTCTCTATGGACCATCTCTGTACAATGCAATGAGTATTATGATCATTTTTTTAATGTATTCATATTCAAAATATGATTGAATGTTGCTTTTTTAAAATTATTTCCAGATTATAGTTGTATAGCACTGAATAACATTTTTTTTTTCTTAATGTTTGTTTGATTAACTGATGTATTTTCGTCTGTGGTTAGCACGTTGTGCAGCTGTCTAAGCTAACTTGAGTTTGTTTGACACCAAATTTTCGGTTGAAGACGCACACCAGCACATATGCACATGCGGTATAATTTCTCCGGTTGATATTTGGGTGATTGTACAATTGTCAGTTTTTAATTCAAGGAGTACGTCACTAAATACAATGTCCACAGAATAAAAGACAAAAAGATGTTTAATGCAAAACAGGCTGAAATGCTGTTGTCTGCTGAGACTCAATGATGTGTCAGCATCAGGAATGTAATTCATTATGTTCATTATATGTGTCATTATCAACTGATTTAGATTCAAAATAATATATTTGCTCCTCCCTGGACTTCTTCAATATAGTACGCATTAATACAAACAAAGATAATCACGCTTTTTATATTGAAAAAATGGCTGCTGTTGACATATTTTGTTAGTCTGAGAGATATTGAAGTGTAGCACTGCTGATCAAGTTTTTCTGCAAAGTATGCAGGTAATAATGACAACTATCTGAAATTCGGAGCCTTCTGTGTTGTAGTGTCAAGTGGCATGTCTCCTATTTTGGTGTCACTACTAGTCGAAGTAAAGATTCCCTCACGCTGCTGCAATCTTATTTAAAACACTGAACTCCTCTGCAGGGCCTGCAGAAGAAAAAATGGACATGCGCCTCGATGTTTTTGTTCAATGACTTTGTTTGGTAACAAAAGGTGTGCCATTATTATATCATATTCAATGAGTGTTGAATGAAGTCCTGTTTTAGTCAAACCTGTTTCCGGATTTTCTTTTCTTCAAAGGCTTAATCAACACGCAATTCAACATCCAAAATGAATTGAGTCATCACCTTGTACAAATGACTTTGTGATTTAATCCGTATTGCCTTACAAAAATGCGGTATTAAATAGGATTAGAACGCACGAGCAGAAGATGCATCAATATCTTCAAATGTGTAAGTGGCTGTTATGTTGCGTTTAACAAAGTTTGAACTTGATGCACTAATGTAGTTTTAAAGTTTCGATGTTTGTGAATGCAAGGAGCGGAAAGTAATAATTGGCGTTTAGTTTAGCTCTGCGCGTACGTATGTACATACATCATCTGCTCTATATGTTATGTGGCCTAAACGGAACTTGTGAAGGTTTGATGCTGCTTTGAGCTAAATGCTAACTTCAGCATACCCAGATTGAATGATGCTAGTATGCTAAAGACTGATGGATATTAGTTATGCAGGTAATTTGTCGTGAACCGCTGGCAACATTAGAGTTGTGATCTGATAATCGTGTTAGAGGTAAGAGAGGCAATCAAACAAGTGAAGATAATTGGAGATGGTTACCTCAAAACCACAGATGTTGATGTAATGGTGGTGATCAGGGAAAAGTCAGTGGTTCACCAAAGTCATTAGGATTTATCCTCAGGGATTCATACATTTCGGGACCAAATGTTTCGCCGATCAATCTACAAAAAGGTGAAGATATCTCACTAGAATGATGAAATACTCCATTTGACTCTGTTGCATCAAGACACCAGATAGATAAGCAGTCCCTGGCCTGTCGTGACTTCAAGTCAGTATTCACTCTCCAAAAATGTATCCACCCAATGCACTGGACATGCCTGTCATTATCAAGAGATGACTGTCACATATGCCAGCTGAACATGAATTGTGCAATGAAGCTGTTTTCTCTTTTAGGCAAGTCTGAACATCAACAGAAACACTAATGAGCTCCCACACCTCTTACTAAGAAGTAACTGTGTCTTAGTTCCAACCTGCTCGGGGCTATAGGCAGTGGGTTAAAGTGCATGCGAGGGAAATTGTGTTATCCCTCTACTTTCAGCTAATCTGCCTTTATAATCAAAGCACCTCATGAACGGAACGCTGTACCAGGCCACATCAGGGAACTCAGTTACAGCTGAGGACACGACTTATGCCATAAAACCTGTGAGCATTATTTAGCGAACGTCTGTCAGTATGCATATACTGCAAAACTGCCTGACCTGAATCGGTGTTACTGTTGTCCTGCTCCGCTTATCTGTCTTTTTTGGCACAGTTATGTGCCATGTCTGATCTTGCTTGTCTTTGCTTGTTTGTTTAAGCTTCGTCACAGAGTGATTTGCTCAGCTTTTACTGTACTTGACAAGCCTTACATCATGATTGTTGCTTAAAACTTGTTTTCTTGATTTTAGGCGGACTGTAGTTTGCCGACTTCACACATGTCCAGAGACTAGAGAAAAAAACTGGCATCTGTGCTAATTCTGTCTTATTTACAGTAATGTTTATTGATATGCACTGTCTCTGAGAAATGTACTTATGAAACAAAATTTAGAATAAAGAGCAACAATGTTTAGCTTTTGACAGGCTGCCTGAACTCTTGTGACTCAACCACTCGACAAGTTTCTGTCTTTCACTTCACTTCACTTAAGATCACGGCCACTTAAAGCAACAATATGTAGGGATTTGAATTTAATGCAAATTGGCACCCCTCCACAGTTTCTGGGTGCAACGCCACAGCTGTAAAAAAAAAAAAAAAAAAAATCCCAGGCTAATGGCAGCCACAGTTAGCAGCAGTTAGCAGTAACTAAACAACAAGTGGTTTTAGCCGTCCATTGGGAAACTCCATAAATGAATGGCAGTCGAGGAAGAGCAGTCAGCGGACATCGGAGGGAAAAACTAGAAAACATTTTCTCAATAAAGTACGATCCAGTTTCACCGACATAGCTAATATTGTGTGACGCAGTGCCGTGAAGCATTTCGCACTCCTCCGGGGAGATCCAACCAGCCCACCGAGTTACATAGTGCGAATACAAGCTTTCAGGGGGCAGAGTGGGACTGACAGAAAGGCCATTAACCCTACTGCAAGTCGGAGTGAAGGTAAAAAACAAAACAAACAAGGATCATAATTAATCATTTTATAGCGTACGTTTGCGTCAAAGACAATGACGAAAAAATAGGTGTATTCCAACCACATCGGGCTTCCTGGGAAGTAGATTTTTCAACAAAACTACAAGAACCTGAATCATTATTCCGACTAAATTATGAAACAACGTCATGTAGAAGTCACACCCAAGATCAAAAGGAAAGATAAGGGTGACGCGATCCCATATGTTGTACAATTTCGCCTTCAGGAGAGATGAAGAAAACTCAGAGACACACTGATGACTTACGTTGAAGTAGTTTATAAAACATGGAGGAACAAAATAACAGCACAACTGTAGGCACAGTGCGTTGGCATGTTAATCCTCCCGAGTCCCTGCAATGTTCAGATTGTATCCACAGTTCAGGAAGCATCGCTCCCATACATGGTCTTCTGTTCAACAACAAATGAGTGAAAGGTTGCTGCAGATCTTCTCACCTCTGGCCTAGTGAGGAATAGAAAGACAATGCTTGGAAGACAGTAAGCCTGCTACCATAGATAGATCGAAGGCCGTCCTATGCACAGCTTTGGTTCGTTGGGGATCTGTTGAAACTCATAGATCAGATGTCACTATGCCCTCATCCATACCTTATCCGGCCCTAACGCTTATACGGGGTACGTACGACATCCTATCTTGTGAGGCCAGAGTTGTTCTGGACTTCAGATTTCTCTCCCAAACCCAAATCAAAAATCATCCTGGCAAAATGATAGCATAACAGCACACGGTGTGAAATAATACTGCAATAAGGGCTCTCTGAATAGATATTGTATTGTATTAAAGAGCTATATTCTCACTGAAAATGTATACACTGCTCCTACTACATATCTCATATCTGTGTTGCAATATGTCGCAATGTGCAGGTATTCACACCCACCATCATTAATCCTCTCTGCCCCCGTGAAAGTGGGTGAGTCTGATTACTCACGCAGAGCTTAATTTACGCATGAAACCGTGCAGCATCAACAAGGAGGGGCATACTTTGTGTCCTATGTTTGGCCACACGTGACTTGAGGGCCTTGGTAACTATTGAGAAAAACCAGTTCACTTCCTCACTGAAAGGCTGGCAGAGGGCGGGGCAAAGGCTTTATAAAGTTACAGCGTTTGACAGTAGAGTCATTAGCTTCAGAGCGAAAAAAAAAGAGACACTAGCAAATGGAAGGTGAGACTTGGGATATGCACGCTTACTCTCTTTTCTTTGCTCATTTTGTTGTTTTATCAAATATCAGTGACCTTCATTTGATTTTCTTGCATATAGATTGGCTTTTTAATGTCGTCTAACCTTTTTTCCCGTGGCAATTCCTCACTTTTCTTTGTTATTCATTTGCAGGCTTGAGTTTTAAAAATGTCAGCCTGGAAAAATCCGAGAACCTGGAGAAACACAGGACGGAGGACTTCAGCACCTCCAAAGCCCTGGTGGTGCGAAGAGGAGCCCCGTTCAGAGTCAGCCTGCAGCTGCAGGGCCGACCCTTCAACCCCAAGACGGACTCCCTGAGGATCAAAATTATGATAGGTAGTCTAGATTTAGATTTAGTCTGGATTTTTGCTGCATGGGTGTCTTTTAAAAATCCCTTTTGCCTGATTGCTCTTTCTCCATTTTTCTCATCAGGCCGCCTGTATGTGGCGATGCCCGTCACTTTCATCAAGAAGGTTTCTTCCACTCGCTGGACTGCCTACATTGAACCAAAGAGCCTGAACCTCCAGAGCCCCTCCATATACATCTCCTCCCCTGCCGCCGCCTCGGTGGGCAGCTACAGATTTCAGGTGTCTGCGTTCACCCAGAACAGCCGGAAGACCCGCGCCTATGGAAGATTCATCCTGCTCTGCAATCCCTGGTGTCCTGGTGAGTGGAAGCGATTAAGTCAGGAGCTTTTTTTTTTTTTTTTTGAATGAAGTCTAAACAAACATTTTGCAGACTCAAAAGGTTTTTTGGCTCTTAAGATAACCAAACCAGATATTTACTTCTAGATGTGATTTGATGAGTTCAAGATGATGTATCTCATTCATTCATCACCTTTAATCCTCATTAGTTCCCTTTTATGTGAGTCTGATCGCTACAGTACAGTGGTGATATGCTGTGCGACTGGCTTTGTGAATCATACAGAGGTAAGGAATGATCCTCGTAGCAAATGTCCGGCAACAGCTTCGCAAACTAGATTCAAAATAAATGAATAAAGTGAATTATATGCTGCAGTTTTGAACTATTTGTGGTGTTTTTTTTTAAATGTAGGATGTACTAAACACAAGTTTTTATTTCTCACAGAGGACACAGTGCACATTCCCTTCGAGGACCAGAGAGAGGAGTACGTCCAGAGCGAATCTGGGCTGCTGTTCATGGGGACGGCTAAGAACATGGTGTCAAGACCGTGGTCCTTTGACCAGGTATGAAAATGAAAATCTGTTTTTTTTTTTTTTTTGCAAGTGTTCAGCTAGGAAAGAAATCATGAGGTCTTTAACAGAAGAGGTGACGATTCGATTCTGGGATTCAATTTTACATTGAGCCTCATAAATGCAGATTGTATTGTGGTGCCTTTTTATTGGATTGCTTGTGTCAACTCGCAGTGAGTTGGATTAAATCCTTCTGTCTGTAACAAAATCAAGGGAGATGAGAGGGAATAAAGGAGAGTAAAAGTTTGGTGAAAGTTGATTTAGTATAGAAGTAAAACAGTCAAATGTGACCTTTATCAAACCCTTAATCTTAAAACTGACCTGGAATATCACATATTGGCCAAAAAAACAAAAACAAGAGGAAGACTGAAAGAGATAAAGTGGAATAACCAGATCCAGACTCTCAGGGTGGTTTGAAGAACATAAAAGCCCTTTTTTCCATCAGGCTAGAAACATTAAAAACACACCAACATGTATCAGCTTGCACCTTCTTCAAGGTTGCACCCTGAAACCTTTAGTGCCTGCACCTGGATAATTTATGCCATTTTTTCTTTTAGTCATACGTCTTCCCCCTGTTTTTTTTTAAGTATTCCCTTGCGACGGTGGTTTGAGGGACACCAGTAGCCCTCCCGTTACCTTTTTCTATCACATATTGGTCATTTGAAAGAATGTTACTCATGCAATTTATCGGAAAATGCTTCAAAAGTTGTGACCCTTGAAACGTATTCTCTCATTTCTTTAAAGTACGAGCCTGGTGTTCTGGAGACGTGCCTGAGCCTTCTCCAGGTGAGCCCTCAGCACCAGAAGAACAGAAGGATGGACTACTTGAACCGACGCGACCCCGTCTACATCAGCAGGGTCGTGTCTGCCATGGTGAGTGTGAACAGAGTTCAGAGTTTAAAAAAAACCCCATAAAACGCAACTTCAAGTTTGCGCGAGTCTGTTTCAGGTATTTTTTATTTTTTTTTTATTGTTGACTTTGCACGACAACAACAGCGTGACAGCTGCTCTTTAAAAACAGGCTTGAACTGGTTCACTGTGTTCTGCACAGATAAACTCACCCCTCCTGCAATGTTCTGTACAATAAATGTTACATGCAGGAACACTATAATTACTGGAGTCGATTGAAAGTTGTTATTAAAACGAGTGTGTGACTGCTTGATTTATGTTCTTTGGGAACTCACCTTTATCTTTTATGTTCAGATAAACAGCCAGGACGACCGGGGAGTGCTGCAAGGGAACTGGTCCGGTGACTACAAACAAGGAGTTCACCCCTCCTTGTGGACGGGGAGCGGTGACATCTTGAGACAGTGGACCCAGTCTGGTTTCAGTCCGGTCAAATACGGACAGTGTTGGGTGTTCGCAGCGGTCATGTGCACAGGTGATTATATCACAATAACTGGGAAATTAATTACATATCGGTTATTCACTCTTTACCTCAATATACTTCTTGTTTCCACACGGAGACATTTGAATTCCAAATGTTATTGTGCATTTCTTACATTGAACTCTTCGTTCATATTTGAAAACGTGAAAACGTCCACTTTTTTTATTTTCATGTTAATAATCAGTAGCATGTAAAAAAGAAAAGGGTAATTCACATGTGAAGAAGCAAATATCTTGGGATACCATGTGCCATGTTTTGTCTCCTTGTTCACATGTTTTTTTTGTTTTCACATGTTAATGTTCTTTCTCATGTAAAAACGTGCATTTGAAATGTGTAATTTTCATTCATACGTCGAGCAAAGTCAATCACTCGTGAAACTGTCCGGTTCACTCTGCAACTTTCACAAAAACGCACTAATAACATCTGACGCCATCGCTGATGTCTAATCAGTAATGACAGCTGATACATTTTTCCATGACGCAGCCTTCGGGTGTCATCATCATGTAAACGTCTTCGCCTGTGCTCTGATTACATCTTTCAGTCATGAGAGTTCTTGGCATTCCTTGTCGTGTCGTCACCAACTTCAACTCTGCTCACGACACCAATGGCAACCTGGTGATCGAGGAGTTCTACACCGAGACAGGGAAGAAGCTCAACCGCAGCAAAGACAGTATTTGGTGAGCAGTTATTTAACTTTTTTTTCAGTTTTGGGAAGTTTCCAATGCAACCCTGGTTTATAAAGTCACTTTTTGAATCGATTTAAAGCAACTTATACCATGTATTGAGTTTTGTGAACCAAACAAGCCTCTTCATGCTTTGTGATTTTTTCTTTTGGCTCTTCTAAACAGGAACTTCCACGTCTGGGTGGAGTGCTGGATGAACCGCCAGGATCTGGGAAACGGAATGGATGGCTGGCAGGTTCTGGACCCGACCCCCCAGGAGAGGAGCGGAGGTGTGTGAGACATTCCTTGTTGTGAGAAAATTCTCACGTCTTTACTCAACTCTGAACGTTTTCCTGAATAAACACGACTTTCTTTCCCTCCTAGGAGTGTTCTGCTGTGGCCCTGCCCCAGTCAAAGCCATCAAGGATCGGCGTATCGACCTGTATTATGACATCCCCTTTGTCTACGCCGAGGTGAACGCCGACGTCCACTCGATCGTGCTGAGCGAGGGTAGGGTGCTCAGCTACAGCAAAGACACAGAGCGAGTGGGGTCCCTCATCTGCACCAAAGCTGTCGGCTACCCCAGACACCAGAGCCTCACAGGAGACTACAAACACCTGAAAAGTATGAGCCCAAAACAGAAAATACACATAGTGCAATAATGTTATCTTCAAGACGTGAAAAGTCACTCAAATCTTTCTTTCAATTACATTACAGGCCCCACTTCAACAATTTCATCAAGAAGCTCCACAATGTCGGACGGCTCAACATTGAGAAGAGGTAATTGTACATTTTCAATATAGTAATCAGACTCTTTCTCTACCGAAAACAAGCGTCATCTCATGCACCGGCTTTCTTCATGTTTATTCAGCAGGCTCGTCCAAGGGGGTCGCTGTCCTCCTGATCCTGGACAAAGCGGTTGTCGTCGGGGAGCCCGTCCGCTTCACGGTGAAAGTCATCAACAAGCAGAACGTTGCCAAGATGATGAATGTGCATGTCAATGCCCAGGCTAAAGAGTACAACAACAGCCCCTCAGACACCTTCTGGGAAACGCACGGTGTCATACAGCTGGCCCCCATGGAAGGTAAAACTCACTTTTCTCTCATCTGCACACTCAAATTTCCCCACTTCTGAAGTGTCGTGTGGTTAAATATCTGCCTCTTCCCCCCTCAGCCAAAGTTATTTCACAGCAGATCCTCCCAGCTCAGTATGAGGATGTGGTGGGAGACGACCTGGTCAACCTCGCGGTAGTCCTGCAGGACATGGCCAGTCACGAGCGGGTCCTGGCCACAGAGGAGTTCAACATCGCCAGCCCAGAGCTCATCATAGAGGTACGAGAGACAGTCTGAATGTTGCTCAGCAGTAGTTTAGATGGCAGAATCACTTCAATTTAGGGATTAGGCTCTTTAAATGTGCGGTAATAAATCACAATTAATCACATTCTGGCTTCACATTGAGTCAATTTCGAGGGTTCACTAATGTCAATTTTGTATTCTTCAGGTTGCAAACGAAAGCTCCATCGCGCCTGGAAAAGAGCAGACAGCCACAGTGAGCTTCACCAACCCATTCTCACACCCGGTGAACGGAGCACTGACTGTAGCCGGAGCCGGGCTGCTCCAGGGCAAGGTGCACTTCAGGTGAGAACGCTTCGTTGTTTATATATGTATGTATGTGTTGATAGTCTGATGTCGCCCCAGTGACTGGTGCACATGGCAGATGGCAGCAGAATGAGTCAGCGAAGGAATGCTCAGACGGAGGAGTGTCACTGTACAGTATGTACAGATGTAACAGTGTGTGATTGTGGAAGGAATGCAGGCTTGTTACAGTTCTTTTGTTCTGCCAAGTGTGTTCAGGGTTTATTCAGGTGTGGTTAATGATCAGTCAAATGTTCCACTGCTATCTGCAAACTGGGGTCAAGAGCTTTCGAGCAGTGAAGGATCATTTAATACTATTTGATTATCCAAATCTCACCAAGTGTATTTATCATATTTTAAGTCAAGGCACACTCACCTAGATAAGTCAGAAACCCCTTCTATTAATTTTAGAGGCATTTTTTTCCAGCGTACAAGAGGCAGTTGTCTTAACACTGCAAAAAAGGAAAGCTAAAACACAAGAAATGAACTCTGAATCTGAGGAGAAAATCACTAACTACAAGTGAAATGATCCATCGATGGAGATAATATATCTATTATAGAGTGAATTAAGGCACGGAAGACATACAGTATCCATGATCAATGTGAGGACTTACCGTGTTTTTCGATCTCATATTCTAAATCTTGGCAAGCACAGCATTTTTTTTTTTTACAGTGAAGTTTTAGATCCAGTCCCAGAGTGTCAGCCATGTGTGATCTCTGCAGCACTTGTAGTACTTTAATAACTCTTTAATATCTTGTGTCTTCCTGCAGGATGTCTCAGCTGCGTCCAGGAGGAACAGTGAAGCAGGGAATCACCTTCACCCCGAGCATGGCGGGAAGGAAGATGCTGCAGGCCAGCCTGCTGCTCACGAACATGAACTCCACCGTCAGAGGCTTCAAAATGGTCTTTGTCAGCAGAGCTTAGGTCCTTTTTATTGTGTTTATATTGCCCTTACATTTGGAGAGTTAACATTTCTGATTGCAGCTTTTTGTTTTTTTTCTTTGCCTCAGTATCACACTTTTCATTTATGTCGTCAAAAAAATAAGCCAAAGCCAGAAAGTGGCAACGAGGTGGCAGCATCAGTCGCGGGGGAAACATTTAGATTGTTGCTGTATGTTTTTTCTATTGCTGCGCGTGATATAAATGTGAATGTAAACGATATTTATTTATTATTGCTATTTATTTCGCTATTTATGTGATCGAGCCATGAGAGTTAACACCGCTATGTGAAAATCCTGCCTTTTACTTGAATTTTTTACAACAGCTGCAACAAATGATTTCCACTGATTACTGTGCTTTTTGCTATGTGTGCAAACATAAAATAAACGAATGGGTTTAAATCTCCAAGAAATGGACGTGTAGTTCTTTTTCTCTCCTGTAGAGGGAGACATGTCCTCAGAAAAAGGTCTAATTTAGCTCAGTCAGTTGTGTCATGATATGAAGGACGAGCATCATTTTTTGATTTATTCGTCATTTAATCCAACTTGTTTTCGTTCGCCTCCGGGCTGAGGAAAATCTGGAAAAATGATCCGAAACCCGACTCGTCTTTCCCCATAATGCAATTAATTTATCTTTATTAATCTATTTTTAACTGTCTGTCAAAACAAAATCGACAATAAAGCATTATATACAAATCATAGCTAAGCTGACAGGCAGTGTAATCGGCACATGCACAACCATACCAGATCATCTATATTACAAACAGGTTATTTTTGGGAAATGAAACAAGGACAGAACAAGGAGGAGAGTTAAACCATGATGACACATACAACCCAGAATCAAAAGTAAAGGATTTGAGCACCGGCCTATAATACAGCATCTTCAAGACAACTTCCTGTCAAAACATCTTTTCACAAGAGCACATTTTTGGTCTTTAAAGGGGAAGATTTTTTTTTTTTTTTTTTTTTTAACGCTGAGCTCCCAAACTGTTTATACCTCACTGTGTTGTGAATTTAACTAATAATAAATAGCTCACATTTTAATGGTACAATACAGTCAGACTATTTTCAATAGCCTCTACCTAACGAGGAGAAAGTCATCTGATCAAGCCGACACGTGGATCAGACGTTTCTAAAAATAATAGCAAAGACGAATCTATCCCACGTAAGATAACAACTTTGAGTGTCAAAATTTTGTCTTTAAAAGAGATTTTGATCATTTGAGAATGGGTTAAGTTTCACAACAAATAAAAAAAAAAATGAAAAAAGACACAGCAGAACAAAACAATCCCACAGCAATCTGACCTTCTCATCAATGCATTCAGTGCATCCCTTTCCATGTACAAAAGTGGGACACCTGTCATAAAGTTGAGATGAGCTGAATAAAAGAAAAAGGGACAAAGGCTTTTAAAAAAGTATTTGCAGTATCAACCACACTTCTCCCTGGGGTACGTTCTGAAGCTTTGGTTCCCATTTTGTACTTTGGTCTTTTGTTATTTTTTTGGTCCGGCACTTTTGGCTTCATGTGTCATCGATATACTGCAGCCTCGCTTCGAAATCCTCACTGTTCCTTTGGCTTTGGTGTGGAATTGTCCGCCTGGGTGCTCATAAGGGATCAAGTGTCTTGTTGCCAAACCTTGAAACAGCAACACTGACTCTGAATCAGTCTCTAGGGTGCACCTTCACCGACTAGCTGCACTCAGGAGTTCAGGAGCTTCTCATGATTTGGGATGGAAGAGCAGAAGCGTGTCAGCTGGCGCCCTCTAGAGGTAGTCCAGCTCCAGTGCATGGCTCAGGGCCTCCAGATCGGCCCGACAGGACACCCTCCAGAACGGCATGTTCTTCTGAGAAAACAACAACAATAACATTGTTAATGAAGATTCAAAATTAGGGTTAATGTATTGTGCAAACCTACGCAGTGCAGAAAAATAGACTACGGTTCAGAGTTTGTTTATAGTATGTGACAAAGTACATGTGGATAACATGTTAGTCTGTAATGTACAAAAGCGTGATGCAAAGAGAGATTTGCTGGAATGTCAAGTCCAGGAAAAAAATCTGACATTTCAATTGAAGGATTATGAAAAACACAAGGAATATGGAGACAGAAGCTGAGGAAACCGTGAATGTCTGAAGGTTAACTGATTAGTTGAGGTCCATTTTTCAGCAGTCAGAGTCATAAAAAAAACAAAACAGATTGAGTTATACCTTCTTGGCCACGGCCTCTTCTTCCGCTCCGTCTCCGATCACCACGTACACTGCTCTCCGACCGAACCTCTGAGAGACACGCTCGAAGCAGCTCTCTTTGCCTTTGAAAAGAAGGAGCATCAGAATTTATGTCAAAGATTATATAAGATATATTTTATTAGGTAATAAATTAAAGGTCCCCCACACATGTTTGTTGATGTTGTTTTTGCAGAAAGAGAGGATTGTAACACAGACACGTTCTTTAAAAGGCACCTACTCATCATAAAATATTTATCACTGCACAGGTTTAACTGTTTGACACAAGATGTCTCCTTTGTCACCGTTAAGTCCATTGTCAGTGCATGTTCCTGCATCAGACTAGGTGCAGAGAAATAGGTGCAAAGAAAAGCTTGACTCTCTGCAGAGTAGTGTGCACATACATCATTCTCCGCAGTGAAGCTCAAACATTCAACTAAAGGAACAAGAAGAAAAACACATTTTTGTCTGGAGGGGGACTTTAAAAAAAGTAAATTTGAAGAAAGGGGAAAGGAGGAGGAGATTAATGCTTGATTTGTAGTTTTTCTGAATCATGATTGTCATTTTCTCCCTGAACCCTTCGTCCCTACATTTTCCTCACCTGTCTTGGTGGCACTGTATATGTTCTCTATGGGGAACGCCGAGCCCAGGCCGTACAGCAACACCTTGGAGAGGGCGGGGATGAGCTGGGTGGTGGTCACCAACACGTTCACACAGTTCGGCCTGGGGGTGGAAGAAAGGACAGAAACATTCATACTATGGTTCGGTCATGGCACGTTAACCGACACATAAATACAGCTAATGTTATTTGACCCGCTGCTGTAAATCAAGCCACGGGAGCATGAACCAACCTGGAGTTAATGAGGGCCAAGGCTTTGAGTGCCTGAGTCAGCCACAGGTCAGTCAGGACCTCCATCTCTCTCCTCAGCTGTAACCACTCCTCTCGCTTGGGGCTGCCCAGCAGACCTGCCCAACAGAGAGACGCTTGACGGTCAGTTACTGCGCCAAAACGAGGAGCGCGTCAAGCCCCTCTAGCTCCAGCGCATAGAAGATCTCATTAACTGGTACACTGCAAAACCATATTTTTACAGCAGCATTTGGTTGGTTGGACAGTTCTCACACGGCAACCTCGAGCCAAAACCTCACACACACGGTTTCCAGCAGACTTAAAGCAGCCAGCTGTAATCGGCAGAGCGCACGGGTCCATACAGAACAACAAGTTGTAAGTCATTATCCCAGTAGACAAACAAGGCTGCCTCCTTCCTTTCAGCTTTCTTCACCATGTCAGGGTTCAATTAATTCAATGGGTGATACGTCCGTAATGAGGCGTACGTTTCAGCAAACGGTTCTTCCTCGAAAGAGCAGGTGTTTATCGTTTAGGGCACAACGTTTTCATCCGTAATAGAAGTTTGGTGATGCCCAAACTGGAGCTTGTATGACTTGATATGGCCTCTCCCGATCAAAACAATGACAACTAAAGACTGTGACATCTTTCCTGTGAAGCAGCGTGGTATCACGGGCGTCTGCCATTAACCAGGAAAATCTATCTGACACGTTTCAGTTTTAATCAGGTTACATTCAGTCACATTCACCAACTTCCTCCATCGCTCTTTGACATGTTGTCTGGCGTTTCCAAGGAAGTTAAAACAAACAGGCGATCACATCGAATGCATTGTTCCCTCGGGTAAAATTACAGATGGAAACAGTTGGAAACATAAAGTACACAACTCAACAAAAAATAAGGTCTCATCATTTTTAGAGAGATTTTCAAGACTAGCTT
>OMLP01027068.1:3143-16503 GCA_900302685.1 Spondyliosoma cantharus | reverse complement strand
ATTTCCACATGTGAAATTTACATTCTCACATATGAACGACAAACTTCTGTGATTGGCTGTATCTTTATCTCACGCGAAGGTTTCTAAAAACATGGCACAACACATGAGTAAGTAGCTATTTTCACATTTTCACAAGTGATTGCCTTTTTCACATATGAAATTTACACATGTTCATACGCTTTTTTCACACATGTATCACAATTTCCACATCTGGAAATGGCATATTAAAAGGTAACTCCCAGACAGATTTGACATGTCTACAGTCGACTAGTCGTTGAGAACACAAACGATGCCCTTGAGTTTCATTATGTGAAGCGTTGGATCCAGGGATTTTAGAGTCATACCGGAGACTAGAAGTTAACGTATCTCAGTCTCTGCTGCAAAACCTTTGACAGTTCTTTATAACAAGTTTTGAAAGTAGATTGAACAAATTCAATATCTATTACTTGATTATTTTGTACAGTTAATAAGATGTAACAGCGTAAACATTATGAATCCAAACAAACATCATCACTTCTTACCTGTGTGTGACTCTGGGCTGTGATTGGGCAGCATGACGGGGTGTTCCGGATGCTGATAGGCTAACGGAGCCGTGATGGCAGCAGGGCTGATGTTGCTGCCGGTTAGGTAGGGGCTGTTGTAGTGATGTGAGTTATAATACGGAGAGTACTGACTCGGACTGTAGCTTGAGTACGCTGAAAACTCCTGTCAGATAATAAACATGGACTTTAATTAGTCAGTGCCGTTAAAAATGTAAGTCTGTCATTCCAACAATATGATTAATATGAGACAGCTATGACAGCTGCTCCATTTTATGTTATTCATTAAGTTTGCTATGATTTACGTTATACTTTTTTTCCTTTTATTGTGGAAACTCTTCAGATGTCTCGGAGGTAAAGCTTCTGACTCACTTGTTGCGTAGGGTTGAACGGGGTCGAACTGGAGATCGCATGGGTGCCTTGGAAAATCCCAGACGAAATGCCACCACCTGAGAAGGGATGTGAAGACAAAGGTCAAACATTAAATCAAAGCAATAAATCATCGCGCAGGAGATAGAGAACAATTGAAAACCCTGTTAACTGGTAGGAGATCTGACTGCGCTAACACCTTCTATTTGATGAATTTAATTTCACAACATCCGATCCGATCCGTGTTGGAGGAAGTAATGAGCCGTAAAACTTTGACTCCTTCTCCCAGTGACAGCTCGGTGCTGCAGGGGCTGGGGGTGAGATTTATGTTTGACATAACAATACAGGTGGGAAAGTCTGCAGCTCTTCTCCCGGTGCTGCTACTCTTCTCAAGACTCTCCTCAGTCTGATCAAGCCAAGGCAGGAATGTCTTGTCTTACTCCGAGCAGTTCCCCCCCCCACACAGTGATGACACCTCACCCTGCATCTATCTGTCAAGTCTGTTGTTTGTTTGTCTGATATTAATCATTTCTCTTGTAATCTTATTACTTTCGCCTATGGCACTGTAAAGCTTAAATCCATCCCTTTTTGTCTGTCAGTTAGTTGGATATCTCAGGAGGTGAACTTTTGACATGAACTAACGGTGCATTATGTGCGGCTTCTCTTAAAGGACATCTAAATTATCGATGGGTTCATTTAAGTATAGCATCAAACAATCTTACATCATAGGGCCAATGGAGCTCTCCCACTAAATTATTTTTCAAGTAGCAGTGTTCAGTCGTCAGTGACCGGAACAGTGCTTACTGACCATGTGGTGAAGTTTAAACAACTGCTGCTCATCGAGTGCTAAGAGCCTGAACTCAACATGCCTGCCACTGATGACGGTAACACGCAGATGGTTAGCAGGTGTGTTTTCCATGTTTGGCGTTCTTTAGCTCAGAGCTACAGTAACATTTGACGATTAGCCTGAAACACAAAGTACAGCTGAGGCTTACAGAACACAATTTTAATGGGGGTATTTTGTCTATAATTCAAGTATTGATGGCACGATCAAGCTATTCGGTTCATCTTATGGTGGACATAAATGTCTGTGCCAAATCTCATGGCAATCCATCTTAACTGTTGTCACATTTTTAAGACTCATTGTGTCACTAGACGTAAAATTGGGAGACCCCCAAAGTCAGTAGGATCAGTCCTCTGGGAACTATGCATGACTGTGAGAAATTTAAATCCAATCCATCAAGCAGATCTTGAGATATTTTGCTAGAAAAGTGAAAACTTTGACCTGCCGGTGGCACTCGAGATAAAGTCAGGGTTCACAAAAGTCATTAGGATCCATCCTCTGCATGCATGTCTCTACCAAATTTTATGGCAATCCGTCCAGTCATTGTCAAGTATTTCACTCCACAAATATCAAACTCATAGCGGTGCTAGAATTAAAGTTGGGGAGCCTTCCAAAGTCGGTAGGATCAATCCTCTGGGAACCATGAATGTATGTGTAGAATTCTTTGCTAATCCATGAAGTGGACGTTGACATATTTCACAAGATAACTGAAAACGTTGACCTGCTGGAGGCACTCGAGGTAAAGTCAGGGGATCATAAAAATTCACTAGGATCCATCCTCTAGGGACTATGAACGCCTGGAAAAAAATGAATGGCAGTCAATCTAATAGTTATGAAAATGGTTCAGTGTAGACCAAACTGGAGGACCAACCATGCTAGCTGGCGCTAATGAAAAAGCAGAAAGGACCAGTGTTTGTAGGAGTGTAGTGAGGTAGAACATCCCCTCACCCTCCCCTTCCGATCCTGTCAGAGAACTTCAGGTTCTGGCCGCTAAAAAATTCGAAAGGGACTTTCTAGAGACGGCGTTCCGGGCTACCGTAGAATAGAATAAAAGGCTACAGCGCGCTGCAACCTGACACAGAGCAAACTCTGCAATGAAAGCAGCGTGATATAGAACAGGTCAAATAACATTTGCAAATAATTGCTTGCAACTATTTATTGAATGGGTGTTTTTTGTTATTGAAGGGAGGAAAGTACAATTAACACCATGTAACAGAAGAACTCACCTTAAGTCCACCATTAGAAACAATACTAAATCAACTACACACCATCTGTTTGTTCTGACTATTTGCTGTACAACAGGTTACCAAATATATGAAATGAAAATGAACTCTCCTCTGCCCGGACATGGCCTGAAGCATTCCGATCTGTTTTCATACATGCACTTCCTCATGGCTGCCTTCCATCATTTCATGACTCCACACCGCTCGCTCTTCCTCCCCATTTTCTTCTCCTCATCCACTCCACAGTGCATGACAAACAGGAGAATAATGACTCAGTGGAAGAACCACGCTTGAAACCTCCCCGCACAACACACCAGATCTTCAAAGCGGCAAAAGGAAAAATACAGGAGGTCTCTCGAGTAAACACAAGAAGGCTCCCAAAGTCCCCATTTGGTTTGAGTTGTATGCACAGTGTACAGTACGTGTTTCGGTGGCTTCTTGCGGTATGTGTCCATGTGTGCGTGCTGCGTATTGTGTACAGTATAATGGATGACATGGAAACATCCCGAAACCCTACAAAACATTTGGTTGTTGTGGCCGTTTATTACCGTTTGAAGTTCGCAGTTAATGATTTATGCATAAAAATATTCAAACAAAATGATTCTGTTTGGGAACAGTGTCCCTCAAACTCAAACTACAGTACAAGAAAAAAACAAAAAACTTTTTCGTCGTGCTCCAACAGAGCCCGGTCAATGAAAGCTTAGCAGTTTGTTAGAGGTTTCATCAAAAGTGTGTTTACATGAATATTTACATTCCTGTGTAATGTCTGACATCTGAATATTCTCTTAAAGAGGAAGTGATACGGAAAACTAGACATTCACTTCGAACACCGAAAGCCATGAGAGGATATAGACAGGGGCTACGATCCCCCCTCCTCATGTACTTCAACATGTTCTCGCGTGACTTAAGTTTCTATACATGTGATAACAGCTCAATTATCTCCATGGCAACCAGGCAATCTTCATTGGAATGAAAGCTCTGGAAAGTGGACGTTGAGTTGATGTTGTCAAACTGCGACGCCATGGTCAAAAAAAGAACTGCCCGGCTTAAGCGATGCACTAATTCACAAATTTCTTCGCATAACCTTTTTAAGTCTGGGCCTGAATCAGCTGACTATGTGGTGAAGAAAGTGGGGTCTCATTTTAAGACCAACGAGCGGTCAGACGATGGAACTGGTTGGAAACAAACCAACAATTCTGGAAATGCACGTCGACAAAAGCACACTACATAATGCTCCCATGAACATTTATTACCTCCACGTGATGTCAATAGGGCTTTTAGTTTTCTATTTCTAACCTCTGATTCTGCCCAGCAACTACTGTTTGGATGCTTTCATAAAACCTCTTGTACTGTTCATCAGGGCTTACATATGTATATTCTAAATTTGAATATGCAATAACTTTGTAGGGAAACCGAGAGGTCTAACCGGTTTGAAACAGGCTGTCGAATAACATGTCCTTTATGAATTCGGAGAGAGAGTTCTTTGACCCTCAAATAAAGTTTGATGACTTTTTAATCATTTGTTTAGACGCGCAGATCTTTTAGTGACATGCTTATGTTGAGAAACACTACAAAAGATACTCGCGATAAAGGTTTTGCCCTCCTACTGTATGAACATAAAAAAAAACAAGATAGGTACTCGTATGGTTCCACTCGTCCAATGTGTTTATCTGTGAGGAATGATCAAACATCATCTGTGCTGTTCTTCTTTGTTTTCTCCTCCAAATAAATTTGGCTGAGCTGAAGAGCTGTTGAAAACCATCTGATTTCTTGTTCCGCTTTCACCCACCATACTCCCTCCATTCCTGGACACTGCTCCTGAGAAATGAGGGATTTTATTACCCCACCTCCAGTGCGCCCACTTCTGATTTGACATCCAAATAAGGTGGTTCAAATTGTTGGCTTGTTAAAAACCCGCTCGACTCTCCGAACGCTCCGTTTTGTGGCCTGCCTTTGTTTGAGTGTCTCAGCAACTGACTTGGTGGGTACAATGCTGCTATTACTGATCAAAACTAATGCCGTATCTACAAAAATAACGTATCTCATTACTTTTTGCGAATGTCATCGGTTGGTTTCCTTGGAACAAAGTCATCCCTGACGTGCCACTAAAAAGGAAAACTCTGGAAAGAGTAAAGAGATTGTACGTGCATGCGTTGGCCCGTTACAATATAGAGAGCTCGTATTCCAATTAGTGGAGTTCTGAGCATTTAAAAAAAGCTGACATATTCAGTATTTAGTGATGTGGGGGGGGGGGAAAAAACAAGCTCATCTGTTTACTGTTAACCCTGTTTGTTTCTCCCTTTGTCTCATCCATACAGTGGAATCAGGGTCATCCCCCAGTCTGCAACTTTAAACCTGCTCACCCCTCCGTATAATGCACCTTAACCTCTCCCCTCTCACACGCAAGGTCAATTTCACGCTGCTTTCAAAAGCCATAAAGTCGCAGCGAGCGAGTCATGCTTTCGGCGCCGGACGACTGAGGAATGTGTACAGCACAGATACACACAAACGGAGAAAAAAAAAAAAACACTCACACACTCGCGCGGCCATGCGTGGGCAGAGGGCTGCACACACTCCCGAAGCATACCACGTCTTCATTTTTATGTTTTTCCGGCGGAGACCCTCTTCCCATCTCTTCTTCCCTTGGTTATTCTTGTTTTTTTCCTTTCTTTTTCTTTCCTCCATCCTCTCTATTTCTCTTCCCCTCGTCCTATGTGTTTTCTTACTCTCTCCTTCTCTCTAGCAGACACAAGCGCTCGCATGCTGTGTTGTTGGTCTGAGCGGAGAAAGGGGGCCTGACCCCGAGAAAAGAGGAGGGGTGGGGAGACTTTTGACGCCAGGAGTCCAGACCGCAGCTAATGGAGAACAGGTGTGGCGAAGACAAGGAGAGGAAAAAGAGGGAAAGGAGGAGAGGAGAGGAGAGGAGAGGAGAGGAGAGGAAAATAAAAGATGCATGCCCCTTCCAGCACAGTTAAAATCTCACTTTTGTATCACACAAGTGTTTCAGACTGACCGTGTGTGTGAGAGTAGCCGTAGAGACTCTGGCTGGGAGGAGTGCCGCTGAAGTTCGAGTAGCCGAGGAGTCCCGTCTGTCCCGGAGAGTGACTCAGGCCGTCTTCTGTTTTAATGTCTAAGTGTGGAGACAGGTAACAGGGAATGAATGTGCTGGAGCTGACAGAGCAATGTCATGTTCGTAGTCGCAAGCAAATTGGAATATCTTTATCGTCGATGTGCAAGAAGCTACGACAAAATTAAGTACACACCTTCTGTCCTCTGTATGCTAAAACTAAAAATCGTTACTGATTGCAAGAAAGTGCGACGTTAGCTAAGAGCCTCTTCATCAGGCACTGATCGCAACTCGTCCATGTCCATGTTTGCCATCATTCCAACATGAAATAGCCACAAACTGGGCTGCCAAAAAAGCAGTTCTGGAGTTTTTAAAGGGAGGATACGATCATACCTCACTAGAAATCTGTATCTGATCTGATGTCAATCTGTGTAAATTAAGTTTGCAGACGTTTGAACCAGGGGGAGTCCTGAAGTTTTCTGAGGTCATTAAGTGGCGATATGATGACGATATATCAGTGTATCAATATTTTACTCCACCCCTAATAAATAGGCCAAAAAAGGAGGAAAAATGCATCAAAACAGCAGTGAAGTAACGGAGAATATAAGTAGTGTTGAGCCGCAGTAAAAAGCGCTACAGCTTAAATGCGTACAGTGTGAGTATAGATGTAAACACAACCTGGATGAAGCTACTGAGCAGCCTATGACTGAACATACGTGTCTGCTTTGGCAGTAATGTTCATCAGGGTTTTATTCTGCATGTATGTATGTATGGACGTTTTAGCATATTCTATTGTGAGGCCTTGCCTTTTTCTCCCCAGTGTGCACCACAAGCTTAGAACTCAACATAAGTACGTACAACACTTTAAAATCCACGTCTGTAACACAACCAGCTTGTTTCTTGTGTACAACACATCTCCCCCTCTCGTCCCCCTCGTGTCTCCTTTTGTGCTTTGTAATGTCACTGTGGCGCAATGCGAGTTCACTTTCAGTTCAACACTGATGTGCTGTACTCTTATTGTGTCTTGTCGCTTTCATATTAAAAAAAAAGAAGCAGAAGAGCACTGAGCACTTTGGAGAAATAACCTGAGCTACACTAAGCAGCAGAATGTGGCGTCAATATTCTGAGATTGTTTTGCTTTTGGAGGTGATTAAGAAAATGAGTGTACTCACTGTAGGATGGCATGCTGTAGCCCTGCGCATGGTGGGTGTATGGTGTGTACGGCCCTGCAGCCTGGAGTGCAGGGCTGTACTGAGTCTGTCCATACGCAGCCATGACACTTCTCCAGGTCACCTGCGCTCGAGGAGAAGGAGGAAGCGACGAAGAAACTTTTATCTGCAACGACAGAACACCAGCGGCGGCACGGTTAGGAATGAGAGCGAGGACGAACACACTCTTCGTTTTACAGACTGAGGAATTAACGCCACGAACAGAAGAAACAGAACTGGTTTGTTGTGCCTCCAGCGCAAAGCAGAAGTAATTATAATCTAAGTGAAGCAACAAAATGGCAAAAGCTGTCAACCCAAAGCGCCGGGATGAGACTCAATAATTAATATTTTTGTCAGGGAAGCTGCATTTTGTTGCTTTAGTTAAAATAAACCTGAATGTAACATCAGACGGCTTTAGGGCTAAATCATGATGATTTTAAAGCATCTGGCGTTTCCCCTCATGACTTCAATCAACAGGCATTAATAGTGCCAAATGTTGGCTTCAACTCTTTTACGTATGAACACAAAGACATAACTTTCCAACGCATGACAAAAGAAGTTCCACTTTTACTGTAAATTTCAGTGACAAGTGTCGGGAAAAACCTCACCTGCAGCGGGTAGGACGGAATTGAAACAGATGATCAAAAAGCCCTGCAAACAAAACAAGACGGAATTTAACAGTGAAACAAAAAAAAAAAAAAAGTTTTAAATAAGATGAAACTTTATTTTGTTGGACATTATCCCCTAATCATGGTTGTAAAAATTCAAGAGAGCGTTCACAGTAGAGAAGCAGACTCTTTAACTCCAACAAACATTTAACATTTCACTAAAAGGGATGAAAAAAAAAAGGTGAATGATGAAGTTCTAAAGTTTACGTTAGGCGTCTTTATTCTGTCTGTCGACGGTCAGACTGGACGTACTGCAGTAAAAACAGCCCTCTTTCATCTGCAGCACTTCACTCTTGTCTTTGTAGTTCCCCCCCTCTCTCACCTGGCTCTGTGGAGGGAGCTTTATCCTCTTTATCCCTTCACGCTGCTGTTAGTCAGGTTCCTCTCGAGCCGTCAACTATCCTGTGGAAACAATAGCAAACAGACACCATCAGGACACAGGTATGCAGGTAACTGACACATGGCGACGTGCCCCGGGCCCTGCTGCGGTCGGATAAGGAGGGGTGTGTGGTGGTGGTGGTGGTGGTGGTGGATATTTTCCCCCGTGCACACAGTTGAAGAGGTGAAGGACGGCGTGGAAGACAAAGAACAAGATGAATGTGGTATCGATGTGCAGAGTGTGGCCATCGATGAGTGACAGCCAAACGATGAGTAAAAAAAGGAACCTGACGGGTGACATTGTTTCGAGGGAAAATGGTACAAAACGCTGCACAATGACTCCCCCGCTGCCGTGCACATTGTGGGCAGTGACTCGGCAAGAAATAACCAACAAAAAGAGACAAGGCACTGGTCCAAATTCAAACTAACAAGTGGGTGATTCCCGACAGAACTTCTCATGTATTCCGGGTGATACGGTGATACAATAGAGCTTTGTTTGGCTGGAAGACAAAGACAGGTTGACACAGGAAAGATTTTGCAATTGATTTCTGCTGAGGTTTTATGAACTGTATTTCATTTGAATCTACATCAAAAAATGAAATGCATCATAACATACATAAGATTGCATCAAGTTTTTTTGTTTTGCTGCCAACTCCGTCAAGAAGTAATGATGGAAGGAATAAAAGAGGCTGTAAAGATGAGAGGGAAGGGGAGGTCTCGGCTCAGAGGGCTGGAGGTCGAAAGGTCAGTGCCACACAAATTAGTCTGAGCAGGAAGCTGAATGAGGTCGGTCCGCTCGCCAGCAGATCCTAAACTCACACTCATGTCTAAAGCGAGAGGCACTGTGGATGACTTCAGGTAAAAACTCAAGTGACGCAAACACCGCTGCGTGTTTTTGCACTCAGCAAACACTGAGACGTTGTATGAACGTCAAATCAAGACGTCAAAATACTTCTCAAAATGGAAATCGTGCCAACGTCCTTATGTTGACTGGTTGTCAGCTGGACGTCTCTCCTGGATGTCACGGCAACGTCGAAAATAGGGCATTCCCAACGACGGGCTTATTCAGCTATGCTACTAAAGTTTATATACACAGTGGGCAGCTTCATACGTCCTCAAAACCTCCAAATAATGGGCCTAAAATTACTTAAAAACTAAGAAAGGAACACGGCCTCCCGGACTTGAACTCAAGCCTCTTGCATGACAGAAGTTAGAAAACTGGAAGCCGTCTTTGTACGCCGTCACAGTTTGGACAGTTTGCTTTTTTCTTTTTTTTTTTTTTTAAGTAAAATGATCAATTATCCCTGCTTTTTACAAGAGAGGGTCTGACTGGGCCATTATGGACGTGGAAACAATGTCACCATCTGGCCGTCTGCCTCGTAGCCACGTGTAAGCACTGGCCTCAGACAAGAACACAACGTCACCGACCCAACCGACGTTTGCTCCAGTAGTCAAAAATATCCTCAAACAAGAGTGGAAACACCTTCAAGTTTGTGGCAACAGTTTGAAAAAAAGGCCCTCTCCTCTTATCAACTTGAAAATTCCCTGAGCACTGAAATGATTAAAGATGGTTTTCGGAGTTTGGTGTAAAAGAACTCAACTCCCACCTGACACCTTTGGGATGAAATGAAATGGCGACCGCGAGCCAGGTGTGATTGCCGTGTCCTCGCGTTTTTGGCCACGTGGTCTTTTAAAGACATAAAGCAGTAGGAAAACGACAAAAAGGATCAAATACTCATACTCCTTGTTTATTTGTGCTGTAAATCAATGCACAACTAGCTGAACTCCTTTATCATTTTCATCCCTCTCTTTTTCTCTCTCCCTCTGCCTCTCCCTCTGCCTCCGGGCCATTCCAATCTGGCAAAAGCTGGAGCTAACTGCCCCGACCCCTGACCTCGCTGACAACACAACGACAGAGACAGATGACAGTCATGAATTATAGGGGCAGCAGGGTTTTACAGCGGCAGCGAGATGAAGGTGAGGAGGGGGCGCGGGGAGTAAAAGCTGTCGGAGAGAAAGAGACGGGAGAGACGGACACCGCGACCGTGTTGATCAACAGAAGCTTCGCCGGCGTCGCAAAACCTGAGACGACCCGCGGAACATTTTCTGCTGCTCTCGTGTCATTAAGAGCAACATTTACTGGACAGAATCGAGGAGAGAGCAAATGTTATGTTATGTCAGCCCCAGCCGATGGAGCCGCCCTCCCGGCTTGAAAAAAAACAAAACACCCGAGACAGCTCGCTGTGTTTTTTGAGTAAATAAAGATGTTTCTGAAAAAGCCACAAAGAATTTACAGCCAAGAATCCACCTGCATGTCTGTGTTATTGACCGTAAAATAAACTATAATAAAACAGCCTGTGAATGTGACACTAAGGAGCTGATTTAAAGTGTATCCCGTCGCTAATAGCCATAGCAAAAGGATACAAATGTGAAGGTAGATTTTAAGATGTTTCTGATTGAACTTACCAAACAAATTAACCAACAAAATGTTTGTTTTTTTTCCACTTCAACTCACTCTGAAATCTGTCCTTTTTAATCCAAAGCGTGTGTTGATGTGTATCATTGGCTTTTCTGTGATCTTCCACTTCAGAAATGACCCACAGGACCTTGTAGCCGCCAGAGACCCTGGCGTGACCTTCATCACAGGCAGACTGTGAAGCTTGAGAGAGTATCGCTGATCCCACAGCACAGAGGATAAACAAGGAAAGTGCTGTTGAGCTTTGCATTTCCTAGTAGGGATCAAAATGTGAAGGCAACGGCTGCTCAGAGTCCTTTTGACTTCAGCTGCATCCCCCGCAACAGTCCTGTCTGCACACACACGCTCGCACACACAAACACAAAAAAACTGTGTGTGATAGCGAAAGGCACTTCCTGGTTCAGGGTGAGGCCTGGGAGGAGGGCGCACAAGGCCATGGGAACTGCAGGACACCGGAGGGAAGATGAGCGGAGCTCAGCAGAGATGTGGAGGGCCGAGGGCTGAAACTAAAGCTAAAACAAACCCAGCGGGGCCACGGGGGGCCACAGGGCCACAAGGCCAGTCCCGTCAGCTTCACCTGGGTCCCAGGGTTCTGCTAGACCACTGCTTCTTTCACGGATATCAAATTCTACCCTTCGAGCTGATGGAATACATCACAGGATGGTGTTTTGTGTTTTAAGTTGAAATGTCATTTGATACAGTCAAAGGGATACACTGAGTTTATACAGATTTACCTGTTGTTCAGCTAAACTGTTGAGTGAGGAAAGGATGACAGAAATGAAACCGATACGTGGCGACTGGTTCGTACGCAGCAACGCTCGACAGCATCTGTTGGCGAACGGTCACGTGCAGAGGTGGGGTGAAACAGGAAGAGACATAGCAATCGATAAATTGTGTCCTGACCGTATAATAAAATCCACCACCATCTTATAAATGTCAGCTGTCGCGTCAAATGGTGGTTCATGAGTCGGTCAGGGTTAATTGAATTTCCCATGGAGGATGTGAGCCGTTGATCTTATTTACATTCTTCAAAAATAATTTGAATATTATGGTGTCTGTTTGTCTGTCTGGTGTCTGTCTGTGTGTGTGTGTGTTTGTGGTTGGATATGTTTAGCGTGTCAATATGTGCCTTGTATCAGTGTCTGTCTGAGTCCTTGCCATGTCTGCAGTGACCCCGCAAATGAACTGACCTCTTATTAAAACAATTCTCGACCAACTGCTCGGCTAGGTGACTCGCTGGTCTGTAATGGTGCCATATGGGACCTCCACCTGGAGCCCTCGATTTGGACAGTCGATTTGCCGAAGCGCCCGGGGCGATGGTTGGGGGTTGATTCAGTACCGCGCACAAAAACCCTCTCTCTTTCTCTCTGTCACTGATAAAAGACACAGAACAAGGGCCCAGTATCTGTGTGACGCTATCGTGCCATCTGCCAGCTGCTGATCCGTTCGACTATCTTTGGCACACGGTCAGACAGACTGCAGTAAAAAAACAAAAGCGTGCTTTTAATTCAGGATATGATTTTAAGAATTACAGTTTTCATTTGCATCCAGATTTACAAAGAAAGCCAGCACCTTGTTAGAAGCTGTTGTTTGACCTGACAGTTTCTTAATGATGTCATTTTTTTCTGTTATTTTTTCGTCTTTTATTGTGTTTCATGTCTACATTTTTGCCTCTGTGACGCACCTTGTGATGTCTCTGCTATTGAAAGGTGCCATATAAATACTTGTCTTACTTAACAACAACATTTTAGCCCTTTCCTGCAAACTCTGTCCTGATAAGCCTGATAATCACTTATCTTATAAGACCTTAATATTTATTTTTCTGTCAAATAAGACAAAAGAAAAGTGTTAAACTCTCACAACTGAGGAGCTGAAGCCAGGTTATGTTCCGACTAATCACTTCAGCTCCACAAATCATCATCAAACAATATCTAAAAACGCCGCCGTCAAGTTGGGCACAATGTTTGTCATCAGTCCAAGATAGATGGTTGAACTCGTCCTTAATTAAAGAAGGATAAAAGTAATAAATGTGTGAAGGAGAAAAAAATGCTGAAAATCAAAGTTTTCTTTGGCAAATTGAAACTGGTTCATTAAAGCGAGGCTCAGACGTGCTGGTGGTCCGCCAACAGATGTTCAGGATTGATAAATCTCAACCCGGCACGACCTCGGCAACCAGAGAATTCATTAAGAGGCAAACACATTCCAAGAGCACATATTTTAGCATCAAGTACATTAACAAAGTTTGTTATCACAACCCATATTCTGCTTGATGTCCCATTTGTGCTAATGTGTGTACACTTGATACACTATAATTCATTGCTGTTGTTGTCACGCCAAAATCAATTAACAGAATATCTCTGTTGACACGCAGACAAAGTCGTCCATCAGCAGAAAAATAAATGAGAAACAGTGGGTTACTCTTGATGTCAGGAATACGCTTAACTCGCCAGTAACCTGTCAAGTCTTTGTTGACTCCACAACACCTTTCCGCTGACGCAGTCAAAAGCGAAATTACAAGAGTAAGATGTTTCCATGTTTCAGTCACCTGCTTATCAGGCCGACCAATCTCGGTGAGGTTTCACACAGCC
>OMLP01027066.1:33049-50563 GCA_900302685.1 Spondyliosoma cantharus | reverse complement strand
TAGCTCTGCATATGAAATTCATAGACTACAGACATGGAAAGAACCAAATATCCAGGAAAAAATAACAAATTCAAAATAGAAAATACAACAACAAAAGAATGATTTGTCCTATTTAGTAATACAATTCTACATTGGTTTGGAGTCACTGGATTACATGACATGGAAGCGATTGAACAGAAATGCTGTTTTTTTTTTTTAATAAAGATATTAATATAAAATAGAAGAAACAGTAAAATGGTATAAAAACATGTGTGTCTTATTCGTCCCATGTATTTATACAATTCGGCATTAGTTTGTAGTCACTGGGTCACATGACATGGAATCTATTGAAAAGAATGCTGAATTTTCATACCAAGTATACATATAAAATGAAAAAAGCAATAAAATGCATTCAAAAGAGGAATGTCCTATATAACTTGTGTAGTGATACAATTCGGCAATGGTTTGGAGTCAGTGGGTCACATGACATGGAAGCTACTGAAAAGAAAATGCTGAATTTATATAAAAATATTGATATAAAATAGAGGAAGTAGCAAAATGTAATAAAAACAGGTGTTTCTTATTTGTCCCGTTTAATAATACAATTCGGCATTAGTTTGGAGTCAGTGGGTCACGTGACATGGAAGCTATTGGAAAAAAAAAAGCCGTTGTCTTAAAAACAATATGCAAAATAAATACATAACAGCAATCAATGCTTTATGAAATAAGTTGGGGTTTTTTTCAAGCATAATTTTCACTAATACCATCAAGTCAGAGTTAAGAAACATTGTTTTTGTGTAAATCAAACAAACAACAGGATCATTTATTGATGGTCCCTAAATCAGCCTCTCTGGGAGCAGAGCTGACCGCCCTCCTGCTGCCAGCACCCGGTCAAACTGAGGAGGAGTCCCCGCTGGAAGTCTCCGGAGTGTTTGTCCAATATCTGACCTAAAACTAACTTTACCTCGGTTTAGATCAAAACATTGTAACTCAAAGATAAACTGAAGCTGTCACTTTACTTTACCTGTTATAAAAGAAGAGTTTCATCTCCAGCAGTTTGGTTTCCTCCCTGCTGTTGTTGTTCAAAGTCTTCAGTCCGTCCTGAAACCGCTGATCAGCCTCGAAGTCATAAGAATCAAACCTCGAGAAGACAGACTCCATCTAAAACTCTGACTGAAGCTTAATAAAACTGAATATCATCACATCTGACAGACAGGAATCAGAGAGCAGAGCAGAAGTTCCGCTGTTGTCTTTATTGGCATCAACAAAGGTTCGTTAAAGAAGGAACTGAGCGGACAGAAGGAGCCGAGCCGCAGCTGCAGCGCCCCCCGAGGCCACATCCGGTACTGCAGCACGGTCCATTTAACACTGTGGTGGATCTGAAAACATGAAGTCAAGAAGAAACCGAGATATTTTACTTGTTTTACTTGAGTACAGAGCCGTTTCTTGATATAGGCGGACTGTGCGGGTGCATAGGTCCCCCGCACCACCAGGGGGCCCCCTCAAGTTGCAAGTCCGGACTCAATATCTGAGGAGCGACCCGACGGAAAAGGTGTGAAAAGTACCTGTCGCCTGGCCCGCGGAATGGTCAGATCTGCTCTCTACCGATTGGTCAGATCTGGTGTCTAACACGCCGCGTTGCTATGACGACCGTTACTACTAAGCTAGGAGGTGGGAGGCGACAGGTGTTATATCGAGCTCTGTTTCCTCGTCGAGATGTGTTTCCCCACGTCCCGCCCCCGTCCAAAATGGCGCATTAACAAAAAGCTCGCCCCAGAGCTGTTGAGCTCGTACCACAGAGGCACTGTGGACAGAGCTAAGGTTGAAAACTGACTTTTTTTTAGCGAGTTTTATCTGAAGATGTTGTATTGTTTAATTTATTGACCTATAGAGGATCCCATTGTTTACCTTGTATTATCATTTTCTTTCAGTTCAACTTGCTCAGGTGGGTCAACTTAAGATGTTTGATTTTAATTTGAGAGAGGTTTTCACGCCTCTGGCCTTTTTTCCTCTTTGTTGTCATAGATTGTTGCATCTTTGTGGATTTGTGAAAGGGTTAGGAATCTATCCATCGTAGTTTGACATAATAGGGGCCCCAAACAACATCTTGCATAGGGCCCTCAAAAATACAGAAACGGCCCTGCTTGAGTATGTCCATTTTTTACAACTTTATACATTTTGCTTTAGTTTCTTCAGCAGCAGATAATATGAAACTAATTAGTAATTAATCTAAAAAACCTGCTGCTGTGTTGTTACAATTGGTTCTGTGGTCAATAGATTTAACTGCAAACAATGAAAAAATAAAAAATAAAAACTTAACAACAAAAAAAAAAGAGGAATATTTTTGGTTGAATTCAGTTTTGATGATTTGTTTTGGCATAAAAGTAATCACAGTTTGAACAGTGTAATGCTGACAATAGTCAACGAAGATCTGATGTGATTAGTTTGTCAGATAATTCTAGGTTGTTTACAGCACCTGCCTCTTTATTGTGTGTGTGTGTGTGTTTTTCCCACCTTTCCACTGTGTGAAACTGGGTAACGCTGAATTGAAGAAGCTCCACGGGGAGGTAACCCACATTGTTTGTGTGTGTGTGTGTGTGTGTGTGTGTTATGCGTGACACATGTGCTGAGCAGAAACGTGACACCGTGTGACTGTGTGACTCCTCCAGTGGCTGCGTCCTTGACCACAGTCGGCCAGCTGCCACTGACAGGCAACAGAGTATTTCAGCCAATCTGCTCGGCGAGAATCTGAGCCCACCATGTCACTCCAACATTCAATATCCAGGTGTGTAACAGAGCTGCAGTTTGTGAGCCGACAATGACGGCGAAAGTCACAATCAGAGCGAGGGCGTGGGGAGGAGATCATGCTCCTTACAGGCGAGGGAACCTTATCTTATTAACTACTTAGCACCTACTTTTTCTTTTTTGAGCGCGTGACGTAACAGCCAGCAGCCCCTTCCTGCAGATTTAATACACTTCTGCAGCTTAAATAAAATCTACTGGTTAAGATAAAAAGACTGATGACATGTAACGTCTGTTAAATCGCTTCCTTTTACTGCTCTTAGTCTATTCATCTGTTTACAGTTCCTCTCATGTGATGTCGTCCTCTTCTTCCTTTATTGATTTCATTCCTTTATTTACTCTATTTTTGCAGTACTTTCCCATCCCAACATTTTCTGTTTTCTTGTTTTAACTCACCTTAGACTGATTTTCCTGCTTTTGCTTGTTTTGTAAACTCTTTTTTTTAAAGGCGACCACATAAATAAAGTTTATTATCATGTAGATATATAAGATCACACTTAAGCTGGTCCAGATCTTAGAAGTTTATTCATTAAAACATGAGGTTATTCTCTACATAATAGCACAAAGACAATATAAAATGTATTTGTAGATGACGATATAAGTGCAGAATCAGTGTCACATAAAGTTTGAAATTGTACTTATGAATGAGTGACTGAAATCATCATGACAGCTCTCCTAAACATCCCACATGCAGTCTCCCTCCCAGTCCTCCCAGTTCAGCCATTGCATTTTAAATTCCTTCCCAGTGGCTGTAACCGCCCTCAGCTGTCCAGAAGTATCAGGGAAGCGTCCGATCCGCTCCCGTTCACTCGCAGCTCTGCGAGTCTGCAGCTGCGCCGACCGGAGGCGAGTATCTGTGTCGGAGGAGTCTGCTCTGGTTGGACGTTGGTCTCTGGGTGGAGCGAGAGGAGCGAGCGAAGCAGAAGGTCAAAGTGCTGCTGGAGCTGCAGTCGTAGTTTCCCTCCTGGTCAGATGGAAAGAGAGAGAGAAGAGATGAGATGCGAAACACTGAAACATGCTTTACAGTGCAGGTTTGATGGCTGCTCGTTTGCTGGTTTGCCAGCAGGATTGAACAAAAACTGCCGAACAGTTTCCCGCTAAACTTAGATTGAGGAAGGGTCTCGGCCCAGAATAGACCCTGATAACTTCTCGTGCTGATCCAGATAAAAAGGGACGATCCAGAAATGTTCTCCCGCTTTCTTTAACATTAGGAGGCTGGGGTTTTTTTTTTTGGACATTTTTGTTAATTTCTCAGGGATTATGCATGAATCTTGATGAAAACAATCAGGGAATATTCAGCTGGCTGGTATCTGACGCAGATCCAAATAAAAATCCAGATCCAGAGGATATAAACATGTTTTATCAAATACTGAATTAGGTTTAAAGAGGACTGTTGGTCATTGGCGGAGTTATGCACTCTATTGGGATGTCATTCTAGTTAAGTCTGTAACTAACAATTATTTCTATCATACATGTTTTTAGCACTTTTCATGAGTAATTGAGTGATAACTTATTATGCTGTCAGTCACTCTCACCTCTGTGGAGGAACTCTGGCTGTGTCGGACGCTGCTGTTCAGACTGCTCCCCTTCTCCTCCCTCTGGGCCCGGCTGGCCTCCTCTCTCTGCTTCATGAACCTCTGGTTGACGATCCTCGTCACGCTGTCGGTCCGGTGCAGTGGAGCGGCGGGAGGCCTCGTTGGAACGCGCTCCAGGTTCTTCAGGCCGCTCTTGGGCTTCTGGCCTGGCACCGGTACCGGTTTCTCTGCCCGGCCGCTCACCCTGCGCAGGAACTCTGTGACCATGCCGTAACGGGGGCCGGCTGCAGGTTTACTGGGCGGTTTGGTGCTGCTCAGAGAGCCCTGGGTCTGTCCTGCACCCACTCTGAGACTGGTCTGTCTGGTCCACGCGAGGCCGCTCGGGTTTTGGTGATTCAGGTTCCACAGGGCTCGATCTCTGGAGGTGGAGGAGGAGGAGGAGGAGGAGGAGCTCAAACTGCCGGATGAGGGAGGGGAGGATGGAGCGGACGCAGGCTGTCTCCGGTACAGTTTAGGTGAGGAGGTGGAGGCTCTGGACCCTCTGCCTGATACACCGTCCAGCGAGGTGGAGATGTGATGATTGCGGGCGGATACGAGGGAGGTGCTCAGGACTCTGGAGGGACTTCCTCTCATGGTGACCGGCCCATCTGTCTGCAGACCGACACTCACCATCTGTGGCTTCGTGTGGGTCTGAGTACCGGAGCAGGCCACGTCCACCCACTGCCCCTGAGATCTGCCCCTCTGCTCCGAACCGACCTGAACCGTCTGCCTCCAGCTGGCCGTCATCTCCTTCATGTCGTCGCTCAGGTTGGCAGACGAGCCCAGATAGAGCTGAGAGAAGGAGGTCGGCGGCGTGCACCACGGAGAGGCGGTGTTGACAGACTCTCTGTCTGCGACGGGGCTTTGCTTCAGCTGAGCCAGCTGGACCCTGCGAGCCGACGGGGGGCTGTAGTAGATGCGAGAGGCCGACTTCTCCGGGGCAGTGTGGCTCCTCTCCAGGGACATCTGCTCAAAGTCAAGATCAGGGAAGCTAAGCGGCATGATGAGATGGTCCCACGTCTTAACGGGGTCCTCTCGGTCCAGCTGGGCAGCCTCTTGGCTCACATAGCACCAGTTCTTCCTCGTACAGCCGCGTGGAGAAAACTGTCGGCGGAGTCTTCTCACTTTTGTGCTGCACAGTCTGTGAAAACAGCAGGTGATGAATGAATCGGGGCCTCAGTGAGCTCAGGTGCAAGGTGGACAAGATGTGAGGGCTGGAAACACTCACCTGTCAGCTTCAGACTGCCGTTCATCACGAAACATACTAGTGACGGCACTCTGAGCAAAGACAGAAAAGACGCATATTAGCCAGTTTAATAGTTACTGAATTTGTCATGGTTTGGGTTTTTTGGTTTGTTTACTTCCTGTTTTACTTTGTCGTTAAATCCTCACGTGCCATGTTTCACTTTTTACTTCCTCCCTTTGTCTGTTTTCCCACCTTTTGCCTGTGTTTTTCACTCTTTGTTCGTTCGTCTGCATGTCCCACCTGTCCTGTGTTGCTTCCCATGTTCCTCATATCCACCTGGTCAGTTTAGTTTCACACTCGTTGATTTCTGTTTTGTTTCTGAGTTTTGACTGTCTGTCTTTGTTGCATGCCTTTTAGAATTATTTAGAATTTGGACTCACAGCTTCAGTAAAGCTCGCCTTTTGTTTTCAATCTGCCTCCCTCTGTATCTACATTTGGGTCCTCAACATTTTGCTATTATGATAGAACTTCACGTTACTTAATGCAGATCCAACAACTTGTGTCCAGACTGAAATATCTCAATAACTGTCGGATGGACTGACATGAAGTTTACAGACATCTCTGATGATTTCCAGATGATGAACCCAAATGTGTTTGGTGGTGACCCCCTGACTTTTAATCCAGAACCACCATGAAGCTCATATTTGAGGTTTTAAGGGAAATACACCAACAGCTGTTGAATATATTACCATGAAATGAACATATCTCTGAGGGTTCGGTGCTCGTTTTGCGAAACTCTCACTAGATGTGTTGTTTTCTTCACTGTGCACATTGTACAAACAAATCATGTTTTATAATCTGACTGCAACGACCCCTGTCAGGGTGAATTGTAATAATTTTGGTGATCATTTGATTTATCAATCAGGTCAACAATTCAATCTGTCCAGTACTTTGGTTTATGACCAAATATCTGCTAAACGTATCACGTTCTCATTAGCTTTATCTTTTTATTTGGTATTTATCATGCTGACATGACTTGTGAAGGAGTTCGCTTTGTAACATTTAGTTTAAAGCACCGCTGTGTGCTAACACTTAAGATGTAGACTAAAGTCATTGTTTCAAGCTGACTCGACAGAATATATGACTTGACACTTGACATATTAGTTAAAGACTCGTGACTTGACGTGATGACCTGAGCGACCTTCCCTCTTTTCATTTGTTTTTGGTTCAGTTTTTAGTTTTGATTCCGGTCTGGCTGTCAGCATTACACTGTTCAAAGGTAATGGGGAGGGATTTACATCGATTGAGAGGAAATTAAGTTGAAGTAAGTGATTTTGTTTTTGTTTGATTCCATTTATTTCACTGAATATCACTGCCATACTTTCTGACCAGATTAGGTAAATTGGCCAATGACGTCCTGATCAGACAGGCACAAATATATTGTCTTTTTTTCCTTTAAATAGACTTGATACTGCAGGTAACGTGACTTGACTCAGGACTCGACTCGACTTGACTTGAAATAGTGACCTTCGACTTGCTTGAGACTTGACTTGAGTCTCGTGTGTGGTCAGTGCCGCCTCACACAGCTGCTAGCGCGGCTGAAGAGTTGTTTTTTCGTGTCAGATAAATTGCGTCTCTGAGGAAAAGACGGATTACAGTCTAGTCAGCGGAGTAAGGAGGAAAAACAACCATTAAAGAAATAAATCCGCCCCTTCAGAGGACATCTTGAGTCGCGCTGTGCAAACACAACGTTTCAGCGGCAGCAACTCAAATGCTCGATTAGCGTTAAAACTCTCCGACGATTTGCATCTATCAGAGCGGGCGGAGTCCAGGAGCTGTGAAGCGTTTACACCCATGCATCACGGCTGGACAGTTCAGTCGGTCGAGTGTTTTCACGCAGCAGCAGATTTGAACCTACTGTCCTGTTTGGCTGCCGCCTCGACAAGAGATTAGCCCAAATACTCTGGCATCGCTTCACGACGCCTGTTGAACTGCCAGGAGGACGTGTGGCCAGCGAAAGATCATCAGCAGGACTTCCCGCTGCATCACGCAGCTGAAGGGTAAACACCATCCTCACCTCAGCTGCTTTGCACTGCTTGACCTTGGTTTCATCCCGAAGCTCCGAACCGAGCTCCTGCAACAACCCCCGCAGCACGGACATGGTTTTGTCTTTACCCTGCATGAAAGAATAACGAGATATATTTAGATATTCAAGATTTAAACCTTAGCTTTGAAAACATAAACACTTTGCTTGATTTTCTCACCTCTTTTCCCTCCAGCCCAGGTCCTTTCACTTGACACCACTGATGGAGGACCCCAAGTATCTGCAAGCAAAGGCGCATCTTTGGCTCCCTGCAGCTGTGGATGAGCTCCCACTGGAAGGAAGTGGCTTGTCTGGTCTGTTTCTCTCTCTCCTTTACCTCTGTGGTCCGGAGGTCTTCTGCACACTCTTGCCTCCTCGGAGCCTCCGCATCTCCGGAGGCTTTCCCTACGTCGTCGCCTGTCAGAATGGTCTCCACCCTCCCGATGAAAGCCAACAGCATGGACTGCAGGAGCTCAAGGGCCTCGTTCAAGGGCCCCGGCGGGAATATCTTCTGCGTCCTCCCGCACAGGTCCACCTCCGTCGGAGAGGTGAAAGCGCACGAGGGAGGCGAGCAGTGGCCGTTTTTTGGAGCCGTCATCAGGAGCTGGATGGCTGAGGTCAAAATGCAGGAATGATCCCTGAGAGCGAGAAGAGCTTCAAAGTCCTTGACCTTCATTCCTTTGAGAGCGCGGTCAGGATTCGTGTTGTTGTCGCTCTCAGGACCGTCTGACGGGTCCCACTCGCCACCCACAGGACCTTCACGAGTGATGTGACAAGCAGCCATCGGCCCGTCCGTCTGCGATTGGTTGCAAAGTGAAGATGTCTCACTTTTCTCTTTCTCGGCGCCCTTCGCGCATCCTGTTTTCAAACTTCCCTCTCTGTCCTTCAGATTTTCGTCCAACACATCCCGATTCTCCTCCTCTTCCTCTTCCCCTCCTCCTCCCGCTCCTCCTCTTCCCGTCTTCTCTCTCAGGTCGCTCATTTCTGCTCTCAGTCCACGGTTCTCCACCTCCAGTTCAACGATGCGCCGGCTCAGGAGTGTGGCCTCCTCCTCCACCAGCTTCAGGTGAACTTTGACCTCTGCCTCCCGGGCGTGGGCGGAGTTTTGTTTGCCCTCCAGCGATTGGGTGACGTCTACGTCGCCGTAGGCCGAGCGGTATTTGGCGAGCTCCTCGCGCATGTTCTCACTCTCTGATACCAACTTGGTGAGCTTCTTGCACATGAGAGCTAATTCCTCTTTGGCAAAGTGGAGCTGGCACCTGAGATCAGCGCTGTCATCCTTTTGGAAAAGAAAGAACCGTGTATATCACTCTGACGAGGACGATCAATAAGTGGAGAGCAACATGCAATTTTTGACACGAATTACAAACCTCGATCTGTTGAGAGAGTCTCTTCTCAGCCTTACTGGATGTTGATCGGATGCTTTTCTTCTTCAAAGTGCTCTGAGGGAAAAAGAAAACCATGGCAAACAGCTTCATCAAGGGTGCAGATTAACAGTAGATTAGCAAACAACTTACATTCACCTTGCCACAGATGAGCCACTTTGTAAATGCCATGCACGTCATTTTATATTTCTCATCAGCACCTCCTGAGACGTCTCTACATGATATACTGTACAAGATAACTTTGGCCCGTTTGCAGACCTCACAAAAGCTCAGCAGGATACTTCAGTTTACAAAAACAAATAAAGGACTAGTTCAACATTTGTTACAGAGGGTTTAGTGAGATGATGGATACCCCTCTCATATCTGTCCGTTCAGTATAAAGCTGCGGCTAGGAGAATGTCAGCTCGGCCCCGTTGAAGGTCACGAAATCCGCTCACCAGCATTTCTAAAGATCCGTTCAAACCATCAAAATATAACTTTAAACGGTTACAGGTTATTTTTCTTTGTCGGGCAACTTTCTGGAGTTTTATCAGCCACAAACTTTTTTTGTACGGTTTAAACAAACTAGTACGGTGGCTTATGCTAAGCTAAGCTAACTGGCTGCGGCTTAACATTTATCAGTGTATCCCTAAAATGTTGAACTATTCCTTCACATAAATATCATTTATCGTGTTCATCATGCCCTTGTGCTGCTCGGGAGATAGCCGGCCATTGTGCAACTTGATCCAATTTTTGTCTTGTGTCTAGAGTCCTTCCCTCTTCTCGACATGAGTGAGTTTATTTGTCAGTCTGAGCATGAGAGGAATGTGAGCTGCAGTCACCATTGTCTCCTAAACACGAGGGCAGGATGTCACGGTGTTAATAATAGTCATCTTCAACGGGCGAGAAGGAGTCTTTTAAAATCAAGGTCAGTGGGCCGATGGGCTGCACGGATCCTGACCTTAGCAGCCATATTGTAACCTGACGGCACTGTGTCTCCATTCAAGTCTCACAAACAGGGTCACAGACGGTCCAGTTGTCTCTGCAATTTTCATCCTCCTTCACATCCATCTAGACTGTGTTTTGTGCTCCTAGATTAGGTAATCTAAGTGGATTTCCCTGTTGGGATCAAACGGACTAGCAGCTGTCTCCGCTGAGCGGACCAGACTGAGATCATGCCAAAGCACCGAATCCTGGATTAAACCAAACACGTGTCCCTGAAGTGTACGATCGTTATCGAGGCGGGAGGGAGGAAGGGAGAATAAAAGGTGGAAACCAAATCGCTGTCAGGGTGTGGTGGTCACTGTTTGATGAAAGCATGTGCAGGGACGGTTGTAGGTCAGTGTGTCGCCCTTTTTGAATGCCATAATACACACTGATCCAGATTTAGCCGAGCTTAATAGAGGCAGAAAGCGCGAGAGAGAGAGTCTATTTTTGTAATCTCTCGCGCTCTCTCTCCCTTTTCTGTGTCCGCTCAGCTGAGGTCGTTCAGCTGTGCCTGAAGTTCAGACTTCAGCATACCAGGCCGCTTCACCCAGCCCAGGCTCCAGGCAGCTGCCGGCCGAGCCCTCCTCTCGTATCATTGATCTGCAGCAGGGTCATGTGTCGCCTGACATCAGGGTGACTGAGGGATGAGGCGGACAACTGGCCGGGATGGGTGCAGCTGTGTAGCCGCAGAAATGGAGAGGAGGAATCCTGGAGGGATGGAGGCAGCTTATGTTTCTGTCAAGATGTAGGCTGAATGTCTTGACCCAACATAAAGACTTATTTAAGATCCGCTCCAGCATGCTTTAAGACGTATAGAATATTCTCCTTTGAGTTATATCTTGTGTTTGATGTGTGTTTTTCGACATCATTTCCACCTAAAAGCACATAGATAATAGGTTGTTTAAGAAGGGAGTCCCTTCTTAAACAACCTATAATCTATGAAAAGTGTCACACTAAGCATGAACATCATCCCGCACTGTGAAGCTCAGACATCCAGTTTTTACTTCTTTAGTGTCGTACCTCTCTGGCTTTCTCCACCTCAGCATGTAACACCTGCTTGGCCACCTCCAGTTCCTGTGTCTTCTCACGCAGCCCCTCGTTCTCCCACTCCAACTGGGAATTCTTCTTCCGCACCATCTCCAGCTCGTTGTACAGCCGGAGGGACACACTCTTCGCAACCTGTAGTCAAAGCACACAGCCAGTTATTGACCCTCAAACCATCGACAGATTAGTGATTTAGTGTCTCTTTGTGGTTGTTTTGTGTCAGTTTATGGTGTTTTTCTTTGGGGTCAGTCTTTGTGTTTTATATCTCTTTGAGCGTTTGTTGCCATTTTGCATCTATTTGTCGTCGCAGATTTTGTCGTGTTGCTCCTCTTTGTAGGCATTTAGTGTCACTTTGTAGACGTTTAGTATCTTTCTGTGGGCATTAGATCTCTCTGTAGGTGTTTAGTGTCTCTTTGTAGTCGTTTTGCATCTCTTTGTAGTCATTTTGCGTGTCTTTGTAGGAGTTTAGTGCCTCTTTGTAGTCATTTTGCGTGTCTTTGTAGGAGTTTAGTGCCTCTTTGTGGTGGTTTCGCATCTTTATTTCTGGTGGTTTATGTCTCTTTGTAGTCATTTTGTATCTCTTTGTAGGTGTTAAGTGTCTCTTTGTGGTTGTTTTATGTCTCTTTGTAGTTATTTTCTGTCTTTTTTTGGTCATTGTGTGTCTCTTTGTGGTTGTTTCAATTCTCTTTGTAGTCATTTAGTGTCTCTTTGTAGTCATTTAGTGTCTCTTTGTAGTTTTTTTGTGTCTCTCTGTGGTAGTTCTGTGTTTCTTTGTGGTTGTTTAGTGTCTCTTTCTGGCTGTTTTTCATCTCTTTGTGGCTGTTTCACATCTTTTTGTGATCGTTTTTGAGTCTCTTTGTGGTCTTTTATGTCTCTTTGTGGTCTTTTGTGTATCTTGGTGGTCATTTGTGTCTCTTTGTGGTCATTTTGTGTCTATTGTAGGCAATTTGCAATTCTTTGCAGTCATTTTGCATCTCCTCGTTGTTTTGTATCTTGTATCTTGCCTCACTTTGTGGTTATTTCACTGACTACACAACAAGAAAATTGAGGTCAGGCTCAGGGGCCGTGTGCCACCTCGCATCTCTGGACCTGTTCGCGGTCAGTCAGTTCAGTCGTCTATCCATGGCTCCAACCAGGCTATGTGCTCTGAACCTTTTGACCCTGGTTAGACTTTATTTTGTTACCGTAGCCTGTTCTCTGTAGCAGTTGGTTCGGGTAAAGCTGAGAAATTTTACAAGAAATGCTTCTGACAGGAATTCACCATATGGGTGAGTGGGTGAGGGGCCTGGGGTGAGGTTGAGGCTGACGGGAATCCTACACTACACCACGCACACCGCCGTTCAAAGTAAGAGTCTGGCTGCCATCACACACAGTCTCATTTAACAGCAGGACAATTAACCTTCCAGGATTCTGATGAAGATTACTGCACTTTTATGGTTCCTACACACGGAGAACGACTCACCACATAATTGCACCTCGGCTACGACAAAAATATAAACAGGATGCATGATGAAGACATTTCAAACTAATGAAACGTTTGCGGTGCTGACGAACAGCAGGAAGTAGTTTACAGCAAAGAGAACAGTCGTGACTCAGACTTCTGTCAACAGATTACAGTCCTTCAGTGTGTCACAGCAACACAAACACTGTTAGTGCGCTGAGACCAGATGAACAGAAGGACTCAGTGGACTCACAGAAAACTTTCACTTTGATGTTGGTGACTGGATCAGCAGTGATTCAGTTAAAGGCCAATTTGGGAGACGGAGCTTTTACTGTTAGTGCTGATGAGAGAGTTTAAACAAGACCACATGACCTCACACACACACACAGGAAGGAGTGGGAGTTACTCTGATGAAAAGGGAGAGGACTTCTGACCTTGATGTCGTGCTCCAAGCTCCTGACCAGCTCCCCGTCCACCTGTCCCGTCTGAGCCACGCGGATGCTGCGTCGCTCGGCCTTGCGGAGGCGGTACTGCAGGATGCGACAGGTCTTGTTGGCCTGCTCCAGCTGCAGCCGCAGCTCCTGCAGCTGGTAGACCTCCTCCTCCTGGAACATGTCGCGCATCTCCAGCATCTCGCAGCGAAGCTCCTCCACCTCATCCTGAAACAAACACCACACGCATATTAATTATCATTGTGTTATGTAATAAGTGAGAGAGTCCAATGAAAGTAACATTATCTGTTGATCGCGCTGTTTGACGCGACTGGTACTTTGGAAACTATTAATATAAAAACATCTTGTGGTTTGTTTGTTTTCCTAATGATTTACTCTTCATATTCTACAAGTGTTGTAAAAGCTACCCAAAAGTCACACTTGAGCAAAAGTAAAAAATATTGTGGTAAAATATAACCTTGCTAAAAGTGAAAGTCACCCATACAGCTAGTAATTGAGGAAAAGTATCTGATATTAAGTGTATTTAAGTATCAAAAGTACAAGTATAAGTAAGTAATACCTAGATGTACATGGATTTATTGTGATTTTCATCTTCTTTAGTGGCTTTTCTGTGCTGAGTTAGAAGACATGTTGGTGTGTTGAGCGAGACGATGTAGTTTACTGAGCGGACCTCTATAGAAAGAACTCAACACACGTCACCAACAACAACGTGGCCGCCAGCTTGGCACAGAAAAGGTACAAAAAAAAGGTGAAAATCATCTGGTTATAGTGACAAGCACAGTAATGTGAAAGAGGACTGTCAGTTCTGTGAGCTGCTAAAACAGGAGCAGCTATATAAGGGTTTAAGTTATGGGTTTTGGTGAGCGTTTAACGAGACGACGTCACTAACACGACTATAGTCTTTATAATTATGTATTTTCACAGTCCTGTATTTCATTAGTTTCATGACAAACTGCGACTTTCTGAAGATGAAAAAGAATCTTTCAAATTCACAAAAAATCACGTGTTGTTTGTGACAAAATTCAAATTGGATCAAAAAAATTTTCATCTCTCTCCATTCACTGTTTTTCTCCCATGGGGCAAACTGGAAGGGGCGTGGCTTCGGCTCTCTATAAGGCCAGATGCTATCCAGTTGCATTGTGGGAAATGTAGGATCTGTTGTGTTCGTGGACTAAGAATTAGGATTTCTCTGCCTCCGTCGCTTCTATTTTGAACGTTCGTTTTGGAATCGCTCTCTTTTAAGTCCCACAAATTCATGAAAGTAAATCTCTAAATCACCAGAGTTCACCTTTAAATGCTTAAAAGACTCCCTCTCCCTCTGGCTGTGCTCTGATTGGCTTAGATTGACCTATTTATTTTTTCGAGTCTTCACTCACTCTTCTTACTACACAAACAGCAACATAAAGCTCAAGTGACAGTGGATAGCAGGACCTGTTTATATAAGGCGAGACTTACACATTAAATGGACTTCCCAGCAAAACGTGAATTTGCAAATTAGATTCATTTTCTACTTTTGAGTAACATAAATAAAAAGCATCATCTCCTCTCCTGTCTCCTGCTATCACTACTGATTGTTAACTTTATTTCAGTATGACACTGAAAGTGCTTCTGGTGATGCCACAGGTCACTGAGTCAATAGTGAGTCTTCACTTTTGATTCTCGCCTGAGAGCTTAACCTCACTAGCCCTGCAGCCGCTAATGAAGACTGACATGAGCATTTACAGAAAATCGGCTCTGGTGCTCAGACCCTCTTAGAACTAACGAAGGAGCAACAAACAAAACAACGGGCAAATATGTGGAAATCAAGATGAAAGCCGTCCAGATATCCTGTCAGGCAAACCGAATTAGACAAATTAAATTAAGTCAAATTAGGTTAAAAGTGAATTTTGACTTACTTTCAAGTATTCGTTCTCTGATCTTAAATCGTCCACCTCCCTGGCAAGATCTTCTGTTGTTTCTCCCATCATGAGATCCATAAACGACCCGGAGGAGTTGAACAAACTGGGAGCCCCTCCAGCAGCATCCGGCTGCAGAGCGCAGCTATCTGTCGCCTCCTTTACGCACGGGCTGCCGTCTCCTTTCCCCCCGCTGTCCGGCCGCTCATAAGCTCCCCCGTCTATCCAGCTTAAATCATTGTCGCGGCTCGGAGAGTCGCGCTTGTTGCCCTCCGAGGGGCAGTCGGATATCTCTGAGCTGCTGTCTGAGGAGGAGAGCTTCCCTGACAGGCAGCCGGAGTCTTTGCTCAGGTCCTCTGAGGTGTTGCTGGCGTCAGACAGCTTCCTCTGCGCGCCGGGGCTCCTCTGGCCCTCCACGGTGCCACCTGATGACACTTTCCCCGCTCGTTTTCCCGACTTCACCTCTTTCTCAGAGCGGCACTGACCTGACTGCGAGTCCTTGGAGAAGGAGCCACTCTGAGCGTCTTTATTAGACTGATCCTTCTTCTTCTTCTGGGCAGAAACCTGCTGCTGCGCCCTGGATTGTTTCTGGCTCCGGGGCGCAGTCTTTGCGCTCTTATCTCCGTCTTTGTTCATCCCGACTTCTGTCCGCAACTTTTTCAGATGGAAAAACAGGGACGCTGATTTTTTTTTTTTTTTTTAATTAATTAATCATGACGTCTCCACCAAAAAGTTGAAACTCTTAAAGTTTACAGCTCACAGTTCGCCGAAGACGTCCGACTGGTACCTCTCCATCCCAAAGACTGAAACTTTGCCAAAAGCGCACGGAGACAGAGAGCAGGCAGTAACTGACAGCGTCAGACTCAGCAGCCTGGAAATCACTTCCGGTCACCAAAATAAAACCCGTTCATCGACCCGTGACGAAAATGATGTGCAAATTCGGATTTAATTTGATTTACACACAATGGGACAAACAATTTATATGAATATTTATTATAAAAAGTCAGCATTTCTTTTAAATAGCTTCCATGTCATGTGACCCAGTGACTCCAAACCAATGCCGAGTTGTATTACTGTATCTGTTTATATTGGATTTTACTATTTCTTCCATTTTATATCAATAATTCTATAAAAATTCAGGATTTCTTTTCATTAGCTTCCATGTCATGTGACCTAGTGACCAATATATAGTATATACTAGTGATTGATTTGAATTTTAGTTGTATTTGTTCTTCGTAATTCTCCTGACAAAACATCCATATTGTACTTTTTTTTGTTGCTACAACCACTTTGCTATGTTGTTGTGTCCTTCGTGGCATAGTGCTAAAAAATGATAGTGATAACAATATATATAATGGAAAATTGAAAATTTAATGAAAACAGATGTATCTTATTTGTCCCATTTAATAATATAATTCGGCATTTTTCGGTTTGGAGTCACTGGGTAACATTACATGGAGGTTATTGTAAAGAAATGCTGCATTTTCATAATAAATATTCATATAAATTATTTGTCCCATTGTGTGTGGGTCGATGAAAGGGTGACTTGATGTTAAATTAATGATGCTCCCGATAGTTTCCATTTTCCCCCATAGTCATAGTCAGGCAACTTGTCATTCATCCCTCTGAGCATTCAACACTTTATTTATTCGGCTTTGAAAACTCTCTGCACGTCAAAAGATCCTGAAAACATCATGTTCAATATTCACACTTCTTCTTCTTCACTTCTTCAAACGGAATCATTATAATCATTATGATATATTTCATAATAAATCCTATTCAATGTACAATTCATTTGAAACTTGTGACTTCATATGTGTAGTTTTCTTTTCTTTTATTACTAACATAATATTACGATGGTGTCTTGGCATTAAACACGGAAATTAATAAACAAAAAAGGCAAATTATACTGGTCATATACGTAAATATACATATTTTCCGTTGACACTTTGAGTTTCATTTGAAGGTTATTCTCTAAATGTTGACTTACTAACAGGGGTCACTGATCACACGTGTGAAGCTGCCACCTTGTGGATCACTTGAGCACTAATTTGGTTATTTATTGAAAATGTTAAAGGTTGAGCAGGCTGATCGTGGCTCAACAACAGCAACAACTGCAACAACATACAGCTGATTCATTCATCGAACAGACATAATCCTCTTTTATCTGGACGGTGAGGCTTTAATAATTTACCATAACCATCATCATCATCATCATCATCATCACCATCACCAACGTCATCTTCAACATCATCATCCTAGGTCAGAGAATGATTTGAGTCATTTTATTTATAGATTTTCTCAGTAGACATAGTCGGTATGCCTTTTAAAATGCCAACATAGAGGGTTTAAACATTTAATAAATCAACAATCAATTCAGATCGCTGATGACGTAGAACAAACTAAAGAACAAATTCCATTGGCCATTGAAACACAGAAAAATCTGGATTCATGAGAGACTGCATGGGTGAAGAAACAAAAATGGTCATTTGTGCATCTGATGGATGGAGATGTTAACATACTGGAGTTGATGAATGTAACAATAGATATCATTTGGATTGTTCAGGTGCCTCGTCAGTCGTCCTCGTCTCCACCTGCTCTCTCATTGGACACTGAAGTAGGAGTGTCGAGACAGACCAGGAACTTGTGATTGCTCAACATGTTGTCCATCAGCACATCAGACATAGATAAAATAGTAAAGAACAGG